>VDFB02094050.1:0-11104 GCA_007258455.2 Sequoia sempervirens
TCTGATTTTAAGCTGAAAATGAATGCTCTTGATGTATATTGTAGTTTCAATTGAAAAACATCATTATCTAGTGTTTACTTGTTCATTGCAGTCAATTTAATGTTGTATACATTTGGAAATGCATTTGAAAACAAACACAAACCATATCATTGAACAAGCAATCAGCAGACAGAGGTTTTAAAAAAAAATCAGAGATGTATGTTACAGATGGTTTTCTTGTTCAAAGTCCTGTAATCTATGCACATGCACATAGTCCCATCCTTCTTCTTCACTAGCACTTTAGAACTCTATCTAATATGTCCCATGTCTAGAAGCTCCTTGATTGCTTTCTCAATCTCATCCTTGTGCCTTTTTGGATGCATGTATGGTGTAGTAATGATAGGCTTAGCACCCTCCTCCAACTCAATTGCATGCTCGATGCCTCTATCAAGAGGCCTACTTGGAGCTATGCTACCAAAAATTTTGCTTCGCTTGGATAGAAAAGCCTGAACATATAGAGGATAAGAGCACTTCTCCTCTTCTATAATCGTGGGCATAACTACACACTCTGCTACCCACTCTACCTGATCATGCCTGAATAGCCTCTCCATGCGTTCGAAATATGACCCTCCATTGGATATACCCCTCAAAACCACATTCCTACCTTCTAATTTGAATTTCAGCTCCATGGTCTGAAAATTAAGTGCGATCTCAGTAAGGGAACATAGCCATTGAATGCCCATCACAACATCTGTATCTCCAATGCTAACCACATAGAAGTCATCCTTGACTTCATAGTTACCCAACTGAAGGTTGAGTTGGGGAATCATCTTAGTGCATGTAATAGTAAACCCATCGACAACCATCACTCTGAAGCCATCAACCTCCTACATTTGAAGCCCCCTGTGTGCTACATTGTCCGTCTATGAAATTATGTGTAGCACCTGAATCTATCAAAGCAACCAAACATCGCCCATTAAGAACTCTTCAAATGCTCAGGGACTCATTCTTTTGGAAGCTATAAAGTTTGGGCGAGCTTCCCCTCTGAAAATTAAGTGTGATCTCACCAAGGGAACATAGCCATTGAATACCCATCACAACATTTGTATCTCCAATGCTAACCTGTAATGAACCGGACTAATTTTTTTTTTGTTTTTTCCAATTTCAATTACAATCAACACGCACCCGTTAAGATTAGCTCTAAACCAAAACGATGCAGAAAGCAACTCTAACTAGGATGTACACCAGGATCCTGATGTGGGCAAGGCGTGAGCATTTGGTCAGAGAATCTAATGCAGATGCAAATTGGAAGGGAACTCTAACCAAGAATGCGTCTAGGACAAACGAGCATATAGTCAGAGGATCTAATGCAAGATGAGCTGAAGTAACTCTAACCAAGGATGGCGCCGAGTGATGGCAAGCATATGGTCAGAGGGTCCCTACATCTTCTAATTGAAAGTAAATAGGCGGCAAGCCAGCCTCTTCCACTTATGCAGCAGGAAGTACAATAAAGTAAATGAAAGATAGAGAGGAGAATTGTTGTTAGTACTACTAATCAGCTTACAATGTGTTAGAATGCTTGCCAAAGCCCAATAATTCAAGTTCTTCAATGCTGCAATAATATATGAGACTTCCTCAATACTTAACAAACCTCTCTAGACTCAGACTCCTCACAAATTTGCATTTATATAGGACTGATATGACAGACCAGCAACTGAAATGCTAGGATGATGACAATGGAAACGAATGCTAGGATGATGACAATGGAATCTTGGTAGAGCCAGTAATAAAATCAGGTATTATTATTACCAGAACCAATGAGATGAAACCAAATGGAGAGGCTGATTTTTTCGCAAAATTCTAGACTGCCCTCAAAATCTAAAACTCCCAAGGAAAGTTAGAACTTAATTTGGAAAACACAATGGAAAACTACCCAAAATGATAATATTTTTATTTCCAAAGATATGAGCAATTCTTACAATCAACTATGCTATTCAACAACTCCAAAATATTTTTTCATATAAAATTCTAGACACCTCAAAAAAATCTAAAAACTCCCAAGAAGGGTCGGCCCAAGCTGGAAAACACAATGGAAAACTACCCAAAATGATAATATTTTTATTTCCAAAGATATGAGCAATTCTTACAATCAACTATGCTATTCAACAACTCCAAAATATGTCTAAAATGCATGGAAATTGAACTAATATGCTAGGAACTCAAATGCAATGCTAGAAACAAACTCACTACAATCTACCTCTCAACTAGTTGCTATCTTTTAAGCAAGAAGATGAGCCAAGCTAGGAGGTGCTTTCCTCGAAGCAATCTGTCACCATTTCGACAGCATAACTTTACTGAAAATATGAGATAATCAACTGAAGAGAAGAGGTCTCCTTTTATAAGCTTGAAGAGAATCTCCAGAAGTCTCTAGAAGGTGCGCCAAAAACAGAAGTCAAGGCAATTCAAATTTTAGTTGACTCTTTTCCCTCCAAGTTGGCGTCCATTTTCAAAGAAGCAATAATATTCACTTTTTTCATTAAAATAATCTTCCCCTCAAGTTGGCATCCAACTCTCCTTATGCATTTTTGAACCTTTGATTTATTTAATCTTTTCAGATGAGGCATTCACCCATATATCCCCCTTTTTAAAAACAACATAAAGTTATAATGCTAGGCCAAGGGTATAATGAATAAATATAACATTATAATATAGAAAATAACTTATCTTTCCATAAAATGCCCCAAAATCTAGAAAACATCAATACCAATTATGAATCAGTGAAGGAGAAGGAGACCAAAGCGAGGCGAAACCAACGATCCGCGCGAGAAATAAATTTACTAAAAATAGTAAATTGCATGAAGTTACTCAGAACATAAGCAGTCTACAGCTCTCTAAAAGCCAGAGAATCCGCCAATCCAGATTTCGAAGCTTCAAGCAACCAATTGAATCAGTAGGGAAAGGGAGGAGTTGGCGAGAGCTGAAACCAACCGTCCTTTGCTTTGGAAATAGAATTTGCTAAAATGGTAAATTCATAGAAGTTGCTTTCGAGAGAACGCCAAGCCCGGTCTACACCGCTGCGAGAAATATACAAAAACCTAGAAAGAATCCGCAATCCAAATTCCAAACTTCAAGCAACCACCTCCTCAAAAATAGGAAACCCTAATTTCACCCTCCGAGTAGCCTACGGGTCTCCGGAATAGGCCAACGATCAGCTGAAGCGATCACATTTGAGAAGGGGACATTACATAGCCACATAGAAGTCATCAGCCAATGGTGCCTGTGAAGGTTGAGTTGGCGAATCATCTCAGTGCATGTTATATCACTCTGAAGCCATCAACCTCCTACATCTAAAGACCCCTACGTGCTACATGTCCATCTATGAAATTATGTGTAGCACCTGAATCTATCAAAGCAACCAAACATCGCCCATTAAGAACTCTTCAAATGCTCAGGGACTCATTCTTTTGGAAGCTATAAAGTTGGGTGAGCTTCCCCTCTTTTGCCTCTTCTTTTTTGGACTCCTCAAAAGACTCTTCTTCCTCTTTCTTCCTCTCTCTCTTCTAAATCAGATTACTAGTTTGATTTTTCTACTGAAGATTCCTTTGTTGAATAGTACTCAATCCTATTTACTTTGCCCTTAGTAGCACATTTATGACCTGGGTTCCAAGGCTCCTTACATGAGAAACATAAATTCTTCCTCCTCAAGTCATTTAAGGTGTCACCATCAAGTCTCATGACTGATTTTTGTTGCTGATTAGTGTCTTTTGTAAATGGCCTTTTGTCTTTCTTATGTAAAAATGGTTTGAACTGAAATTTGGATTTAGGTGCAACCCACTCCATACTCCTTGCTTTTTTCAAGGCTTCTTGCAAGGTTGGAAGGTCAAATGCCTTAATCCACCCCTTCAGTGGCTCCATAAGTCCCTCACTAAATAAAACCACCAATCTCCTCTTTGTAATCCCGATGACCATCCATGAAAGCCTCTAAAACTCTACTATATAGGCCTCCACTGTACCATATTGCTTCAACTGGGCCAACTCTCTGAAGTGTAACTCAAGATCCTTTTTGTTAAATCTCCCAATGAGCTTAGTGGTAAACTCATCATATGAAGTGATAGACCTATGACCCAAAGTGACAAGGCCATGGTAACACCACTTGTGTGCTACTCTAAGGTGTAGAGTAGCAAATGCTTCCTCCTCAGTCATAGGTCTAAGAGCTAGGTAGTTGTCCAACATTTTGTACCCATGCCCTGGCTGTACACTTATCACTACCATCATAATGAGCAAGTGTTACCTTGCCTAATGCCTGTTGTAGGTCCCTCTGAATTGTTGGTCCCCTGTGATCAGCTCTACCACCACTCTATTTCCTCTTCTAGTCCATGAACTCATTGAAGGATAAAAGTTCTTTTAGAGCCTCTAGAAGGGTGTCATATTCAACGTAGGCATTTCTTAGCTCATCCACCAAAGGTAGGGAAGTGTCATGACCATTTTGTGGTGTCTTTTTCGGAGTAAATGAGGGTTGGAAGGATCTAGAAATAGTGTTTGACCCTGCAGTTACACATTGTCCACCATTTCCCCCTTGTTGATATGTGGAGCTGTTTACTATCAAATTTTGCCCAATATTCCACAACAATTGAGACATCATGTCCATCATTGTATCGAACTTCTTCTCTATTAATGCATCTCAATACCCCTTGGAGTTGTCTCTGTTTGAACCCTGTGAGGACTCCTAGTGTGCCTTGAGAACACCTGAAATTGTTTCACCTTCTGGAACCTGTGGGGGTTGCCGATGCCCTTTTCACAATTCCCTTTGATGATATCATTGTTCCCTCTCTCTCATAGAAAATATGAAGCTGATTGCATATGATAACACAAGCTCGTAGGAAAATTTTGCTTTGATACCACTATAACAACCAACCTTGAATTTTTTGTGTTTGCTTGCAATAAGAAGGTAAGGCAGGATGCAAATGTTTCATATTGCATTCATCATTTGATTGCATATATTGGCAACATCAAACATACAAAGAAACATCTTGATATAACATATAATCATGAACAACTTACTACATTCATCAAGACCAATGATTGTCAACTGAAATTAGAGAATTTGAATTTGAATTTCAGACCTGATAACAGTCCAGTACAGTGCCCTTTTCCAGTCATATATGAGCAGCCATTACATTCCAACTTGCACAAGAAGATAGCTAGAATAGGAGCTAACAAATGACAACACTCTCTCATCAATGAGCAGCTACATGGAACTTGGGAAAGGCAGATTTCAGACCATTACATCAGCAGATCTGACTGAGCTCCAACTCCAAAATGGCACGACTCCCTAGGAGAGGTGATTTGCCTTTAAAAATCAATACTTCACCAAATGTTACATATGACTACTCAAAATGAGACACCCAGCATCATGAAATCCATTGGTTCATTACCCAGAACAGCCCACTTCACACACAAAGAGTTCCCAACAGATTTGTACTTCCAGCTACACAGAAACAGTGATTTTTCAGAACTCAAAAAAAGCATATCAGGCCTCTGAAAATGAAACCAAGGAGGCAACTCTTATTTAAGACATGCCTTTTCATTATATTTTAAATGGGACGATTGTGTCCTTTCATGGGAGTGCACTTCTTAGGGGGTCAGCCCCATTAACCTTATTTATTTTATTTTAATTTAAACTTCTTTTAAAAAGTTGGCCACCTATAATTCCAGCGCTCACATTTTTAATCATTTCTTACCTTTCTTTGGGCAAATATAATTATGCCGGTAGGTTGGCTATGTGAGGAATTTGTTGTCTTCTTAATTATATCTGTTGTCTTCTTTAATCATTTGCTGCTTATAATTAATTGCTGCTACTCTTCAGTGTTAATCATTGTCTCTTTTTCTTATTAGTAATTGCTGCATATTAATTTGGCATGAGCATTTTAACTTTTACACATTAATATGTATGCCTTTGTTGGCTACTGTTCATCAAGGAATAGAATGCAGTCTAGGCACTATCATGTAAGGGTGACACATCCATCCTATGATCAAAGATTGAATCGATTAGCGGTCTTTGGCCTTTTGCCCCTACACCTTTAACATCAATGACAACAATATTGAATATTCCCAACACGTGCTTCTATGTTTTCCATTCAATACATATTACATATATATAGGAGGATGTCTCCTATATTCTAGGATATTAGCTTAACCGAAATATCCTCCAAGCCTATTATAACAACAATATGTTAATCATATTGTTATGCTAACTATATGCTAATTCTAATATATGAGTTGTTTATAACAACTCATTTACATCCTAACACTAATGTAATATTATAAATATTACATTTACACATAATAATTACTACCACAATGTGAAGCACTAATGAAAAATGAAGCTGCAAATAATACAACACAAAATAATACATGCTTCTATGTTTTCCATTCAATACATATTACATATATATAGGAGGATGTCTCCTATATTCTAGGATATTAGCTTAACCGAAATATCCTCCAAGCCTATTATAATAACAATATGTTAATCATATTGTCATGCTAACTGTATGCTAATTCTAATATATGAGTTGTTTATAACAACTCATTTACATCCTAACACTACATTTACACATAATAATTACTACCACAATGTGAAGCACTAATGATATTTCTTAACAAACAAACTATTTTATTAATCTATTTGCTTTGTACAGGGTATATTCTTGAGGGAGATGTATGGTTGTGTACTTTCTCCTATCTAATTGTTGCTTTTGGTATGCCTATGCCTATCTATTTATAAATCAGATAGTACATGACATGTTCATAAAGAAAAATGAGTTGTGGTTGAAGTTGAAATGGTATGCCCATGCATGACACTTCATCTTTGGACAGAATTTCTTATTGCACACTATGCTAACAAGTCCCGATCAAGAAAAGATATGTTGAGCTTCTACAAGAAAGGATTTTAACACCTTGAGAGGGCATAATATGGGAGCAGTCCAACTCACTCAATGATGCACAGACCTCAAATTATATTCCCTTCAAGTGAGTGGACCCATTACTCAGGCTCTTACAGTGGATCTGCCAAAATTCAAACAAACACTGCCCAATTTCCATTTGCACCAATTTCACTTTTGTTTGATTTCTAAAAATTCACTCTTATTAGGTCTTGAGAGGTTATTCCGTTTCGCTTTAGTACTTGTGTTTTTAGCTGTTAGTCTACTACTATTGCAATCTTTCAACTTGTTACTCCATGCTTCTTAGGCATTTTGTTCTTATGATGTACTTCCAGAATGTTAGCCATGTAGTTATATAATGAAAATTTATAGCCTATAACAGAAATTCCTCATTATTAGAAAAAAGGACCCACAGAAATAACAAACTAAATGATACAAAGGTTAGTTTTTTATAAGAAACAAAAAAACTAAATTTTTTTCGCTAAGAAAAGTAAAACAATGTGTTTGTAACATGCTGAAAAAAAAGATTCAATAAAATATAAAGGGATAAATTTTACCTGTCCTGTCCGGAAAAATAACTTTGTGAAACCAACTTGGTACATCTCAGGAAAGATATTGAACTGGTGAAGGATTGCCACAGAGACACTGAGTACCTCTTGAGCAGCAATGTTAGGTGGCAAGAGAAACCCATATCTGCAAAAGGAACCAAAAGGAATAAGAGAAAATTGGAAATGTAAAGGATGCAGACTCAAAGATGTATTAAACATCAATAAACATTACCTTTTAGCAAATTGCTGGTGTGACATTCGAGTGGGATAACCTGAACGGGATATTCGTACTACTTCCAATACTCCACAGCAGCGCAACTGCTGTAGGACAAGTCCTTGCTCATAGACACCAGGAAGTTGCAGTTTGTTTGGCTTGATACATCGAATGAAATGAGGTGAAGTATTTTCCAGTCTTTGCATCAGCTTGAAAAGTTGTCCCTATCAAAATATTTTTAATTTTGAATTCCCCAGCAGACCAGATCAGTTCAAAGAAATCTGTGTATTGCTACACTATTATAATTGAATGTATAGAAATTGAAACAATTCCACCCACCTTAAATTTGGTTGCAACACTCTGTCTCTGGGAGTCAGCACCATTTGCTCGACCTCTAGGAGTTGTTAGAATCTGTGGTCCTTTGCTGAAATTGGCTGCAAATAATTGTGGCAGACCAGTGCATGAAGACATAAGCTGAATCAAATCAGAATGCAGCAAGTCTCTATTTTTCTCCAAAAATGTATTTGTATCATATACAACCTGCTTGAAGAAACCAAGTTATGAATTAGATGCAAATCTATATGTTATTACTGTGAACTTTCATATCTGTAATTGCCAAATTGCATATCTTTCCAGTCTATACCTCCCCAGCATAATGGCAGACACGGAATGCACTGCCTCTTTCTCCTTTGAAGCAAGAGTTTCCATTTAAATGCTGCTTAAGTTTATTAGCCAAAGTTAAATCAGTTCCCTTGGGGAAGGTGCACTCTTCATCCAACAAGGAAAGTAAACCTAACGGTCTCTGCGTGAAGCATTCCATGAACAACCCAGTTAGTTATGCCCTACCGTACTGATTAATGGAAAGAAATTGAATCAGTGGAGAGCTCAGATATTGCATTTATGCAGCTTGCTAATAAACTAGTTCTTCTAACATCAATAATTTATTTGAGGGAGAATAGCATAATTTTGAAAAAAAGTAAGAGAATCAATACACTTCCTAGGAGATAAGCATTGTGTTTCATTGTTTCCAACAATGCATTGAGTACTTATGGCATTCATGTAATGAAACACAATATAGCACTCTCGACAAAAAAGTGTTTTAGAAGAAAACTTACATCAATCTTACTGATTGATCATTAGCAGAAAATTAAGTTATTGTTTAGATTGCAAAAAGCTGTGAAGAGAACAATATGCATTTTCTTCACAGTTATAATGTCATAACATCTTTAGAGGCTAAGATAACATAAGAGCTCTTCCAATTAAACGTTGGCCAAGAATGTTGTTGATTTGTAAGTAATTTGCAAAAGAAGCATGAGAACAAAACTGGAATGAAATCATATTAATGTTCACAAATCACCAAAGCAGGTCAATGAGACTTGAAAGTACAGCAAATTACAATAAAAAGGATTAGCCCCAGGAGCTGAAAAGTAGCTAATGACTGAATAAGGTCATAAAAACCCTAAAGCATATGAACCGAGAAGCTGGTGAAGACCAAAAGAAAAAAGTCATAAGGTGGCAACACTATAACATAAATCTACACATTTGAAGCAAGCAAGCTAATGGCATCATCATCCACCACATGGAAGAGACCAATGCAAGACCTAATATGTCCAATGGTGAATGTCCAAGTGTAAGAGAGCAGTTAGAAGATTTAGCAGGTCCTCACTTTTAAAGCAAAGTAGGGTTATGCTTTCTAGGCTGAGAATCGGGAATCTAGGCAGCCCTCATAGCAATCCACAGAGTACTATAATGTCTCACTAATCTATCTTAATCAGTCTAGAAAACTCTTCGTTACCAAAGGATGCTAAACTCCTCCAATACCTGCAATGTCCAAAATGGGCTAAAGAGCAGTGAAGCGGCATTCTTGGGGCTTGGATGATGTCCCCAATGTCTTAGGGACTACGGGACTTGAAGGGATCATCCCCTTTTCAGGACTGGACAGCCTGTTCCATTTGCTGCATAAAGATTTAAAAAGTTAACTTTGTAAGGAAAAGTACTAAAAACCCTTATAAAGCTAGAAGGAGAAGGATTGTCATTGCAAATTCAGCATATTGTATTTAATTTTTAAGTATTTCAGCTGCTTTTAGTTTGTTTAAGCTACTTTATAGCTGTGTCCCCACTGTCTGCAAACTGTGAGTGAATTTTTGCCCTCCCCAAACTGCATCCCCACATCCCTGAATCCCAGAAACTCAGAGAAACACTGCTAAAAAGTAGGTAATCAGCCTAGTGGGTCAAGATATCTCCTGCAAGAACTTCTGCCTTCTGAAGGAAGAGCATCACACACCTTCGGTCAGGACAGCAAAAGACTGCAGAGAGCAGAGACAAGGGCACATTCTCCACATCCTAAAGAGAGCATACACAACAAATATATTAATGTCCATTGGTAATATGAAAGTCAACCCCCACATGAAGCTGGTTAAAACAAGACCTCAACTAGCGAAGGGAAATCCTCAAGTGGAAAGAAAGAAGGAAGAAATTATATTAATGTGCATGGATGACCAAAAGTAGATCAAAGGGACTTGAGAGTACATTAGTATGAAATAGCAAGTTCTATGAAGAGGAAATCCTAGAGAGGCCCAAAATAAAGGGAAGAACAAAAACAAAAATACAATACAGTTGTGGACCACTCACACATGTTACCAAGAAACCAATACAAGTTCTAGTAGGGGGGATAAGATCCCCAAATAGCATAAGTTGAGGACTACTAGAGAGATAGGATTCAAGTCTTATCAAATATCTTTGCCAAGGCCTAATATGGAAGAGCCATCAGTGTCATTGTTAATTACTATTAAAGAATCGGTGCAAGATTTGATAGTGCTCATCAAGGAGTGTCTTAAGACTAGAAGGGCCAAGATGGGGGATCTAAGAGGAAGCAAGGTGCTCCCTCTAAAAGTACAACATCCATGGCCAATGTAACTCGCCCAATAATGAAGAAGCTCATAATATGTATCTATCCTTGTGGCTATGGGGATAGCTGAAGAGAAGTAGATCTATGTTGTCGAGAAGGAATTTAGCCTCACCATCAAAAAGAAATAGAACTATGTTTCTGAGGGGGAACTTGTTGGGGCATAAGCTGTAAGAAATGACATTTCACAGGTTCAATGTGTGAAGTAGCGGTATTCAAAGGCTGTTTAGAGCCATCATCAAGAGTAACAATACCATTTAGGAAGTGCTCAGCATAGAAAGTATACATAGGATGGTCATTCAAAAAGCCATCTTAGGGTTGATTCGTTACAGACAAAGAAGAGACCACACATCAACTTTTACCATGCAAGAATAAGATGTATCCTTTCAACTCCTTTGTACTTGTATTTTGTGATACAGTAAGACCAAACTTCAATAAACTTCACTATTCAGAGATATATGTTAAAAACCTTGTGATGCAGTAATTTGTTCCCTAAGTGTTCATCAAAGAGACA
>VDFB02094051.1:0-12072 GCA_007258455.2 Sequoia sempervirens
ATTTCCGTATTTTCATTTAGAATGTCTAAAATGTTGTGGACTGAGAGTTATCTCCGACAAGGATGTGATTAGTTGGTAAAAGTTGATCCGCAACTACCCAGATGACCAGATTTTGATGAAAGACTTTGGATTTTGATGGTGGCCGCTTGCTTGTGAAATGCAGAATCACGGTAGAAAATGAGTAGTACGGGGGGTTTTCATTGGAGGAATGAGAAGAATTTGAATACAGTTTTTGGTTTTTGAATTACAACCATTTATTATATCATATAAGTTGTAACAGTTATGTCGGTAAGATAACATGCAACAATGTTACGAGGAGGAAAGTTATGTGAGGTGTAACAGTAATGGTTTTGTCAATCGAGTGGACATTGAGGTTGTCATAATGAAATAGTCAATGCAGTCATATTTTGGTGCCACAACAATTGAGGAATGTTTAAGTGTCAATAGAATATTGTGTCTTCGTTGTTTTTTATACAATTTGTGTATCTTCATTATCTTCTTAATGACAGTTCAAAGAATTTTGTGTATCTTTTGTACAAATCTATTATATGCAGTGTGGATTTGTTTTGATCTCTATATTATAATTGGAATTTGTTTATTATGAGTGAGACATATAAATAATACATCATCTTTAGTAAACTATTTGATATGAGAATGATCATTAAAATGTAGTGTGAAGTATATGAAGATCACAAATTTATTGAAGTAATGATGCAATTATATAAATTGATGTATCTTTACAATATTGATGATTATGAAATGAATGGAGAGAGCAATCCACTAAGTTTTTGTATGATCATCCTCGATCCTTCCTTATCACAACACCAGAAGCACATGTTAATGGTTTTCCTTGAGGTTGTTTGTATTAAGAAACTTCTGATGCACTATGCCATCAACCACTTGACCCCACTCAAGTATATGAGCCATGATTACATGTGATAATAATACAAGAATACTTCATAATCACTTTAGATGCATAATCATAACCAGAAGAGTAAAAATCAAACCTTGAAAAATTATAATAATCTAGATCGATGAGGTAATTTATTAGGCATCCACTTATTTTGTGTGAAAATCCTATTTTAAGTTGGTTGGGAACCTACACATTTCATCTTCTAGGACAACTCCATAGCGATCTACATGATTATCTAGAGGATACTTTGCAAATTATATATTGCTTATTACTCCTATGGAACACAAATTTAAAATCTTTTTTTTTTTTTTTGCAGTCCATTGTTCTAGCATAATATGCAATAAAATAATATCTATACAATATGCACATGTTTCATGAATAGTGAAGGGAGATTTGTCCCAAGGCTTCTAACATGACTCCTCAAATGTATAATGGTTACACCCTAAAAAGGAATATGCCTCCTATTTTAAGCATGACCATCTAGTGGCTAGTAAAATATGTAAGAATATGAATTGTAAATTTAAAGGCCTAGGGGCACATAAACAAGAAATCCTAGAAACTTTCCACTTTCTTGAGAGTACAAATAAGTTGGGATTAGGATAAATATACCTTAGTTGGATATTGTTGATGAAGCTTCATCCAATACTAATTATATTAAAATCATTGCTTTTCATGACCCTTATGAAGATATTTACAATACCAACCTCTTTATAGATAATTATAAATGTTTTTACCATGATCCTTGATTTGCATCTTGACTTCATTGATTGGAAGCAACATGTCCACATACCTTTATATGAGGTCCAAAATGATCAGGTTCTTGAACCACTCTGTACCAAAGGTTATATTCCTTTAGGCGACCATACAAATGGCTTTAAACTTGATCTTCATAATTCAACATCTTTTGGGGAGCAAATGAAGTCCTTTTCTCCACATAATAAAAAATATATATAATAAAGAAGAAATCAAAATTTGAAGTACCCATTAAGGATAAATAATTTATCATTTGATGAGCAACTCCACATTCCCCTTAATCCACAAAGATTACAAGATGGATCAACTCTCTTATTATAAGATCCCATTGAAATAAAACTAGGAGCTAACTAAGATCAAAAGTTAACACAAATTTCTATTATCATGAACTCAAAAGAACAATAGGTTCACAAGAATATAGATATGGTATGTGACATGGTTGGTCCTACTTCCTCCCAGTAGCATGATATTCATACTTACCTCACTACCCAAAATATCTCACCTAACTTATCCCATAACCAAAAATGCCTATTCATCCAACTTGATACTACCCACTTCATGCTTATTAGTGGTACACTCTATCATGGGGGTTATGATGGTGCATTATTGTGATGCCCTAACTTGGATGAAGTTAATTCAACACTTGAAGAAGTCCATGATGGTACTTGTGGAACTCATAATAACAATATCACCCTTATGTATAAATTACTCAAGAATATATAAGTTACCATATGACTAGGAGTTGGATGAACCCATGACCTACCATCTTTGTCTATAAAAAGATTAAAAAATTAATAGAAAAAAGACAATCCAAAAAAACATAAAGATAAAAAATCACCCTCTAGTGCAAAAAATTATACAATGCCTTGGGTAGTCACCATTATGAAAACTTATTCACAAGGATCATGTTTGATAACCAAAAAATTAAAAATATAAATTGTGAAGAGAAAAAATTATCCTTTGGAAAAAACTATTTTATGGGACCTCAAGAAAGCATCACGATGAAAAATTGTTCACAAGCATCATGTATGATATTCCATAGACCTCTTGTCTATAAGTACTTTTCATAACTAGGGTATCAAGTTTATCAATTCATCCACTTACAAAATCATTACACATGGACCCTTATGCAACATACATGACTATACCTTGATCAGTGTTTCAAAAGAATCATCGGAAATTAAACCTATCTCTATTATGTCAATATGATCTACACTTTTCACACCAATTTCCTTTGGCCCTTCAAATCAAAAGTTAATTTTATTTTATTTTGATAATAGGCCTTAACATGTCACACTCTTGATATCAAAGAAAATAAAAATGCTAACACATTGGTCCCACTATATTCCTCTCATTGGATGACCCAACTATTGCTATGAATATCATGGAAACTAAGGATGATAGACAATTTGGTTGTTTTCATTTTATCATGTTTGGTTTGGTTCACATGATATACTTTCATAAGGACATCATAATTCCTTATAGTATGATTGTATCTTGTGGTTATGCTCATTGGGCTATTTGGGTCTTCTATTTAATTTTTTCTTTATCATTTCTTTTATTTTTTAAATTATTGCTTTGAGTTATTCCTTTACGCATATGGTGCATCATCATCATGATCCCTTATATCATGCTACATAATACATATACAAAATAAAAATATTTCTTGAACACATAAATATATTCATAGATTCTCAACATATATTTGAGCTCAAATACTTCAGAAAGATATTATAATCATCCATAGCCATCTCCATCATCCTAAATTTCAATCCAATTGGATCATATACCACTCATTGTCCTATCCTCATATTTCATCCCACCTCATTCTTACCATGTCTCTCATATCTACCATCCACTCATTTCTTTTCATTATCCTTACTATCCTCCTCCTAGTCTACATCTCTACATCATCCTAATTCTCTTCATATTCTTTCCAAAATTCTTATTATCTTTAACCATCTTGCTCAATCATTTATTCCATTCTTCTCATCATATCTATTAACCTCCTTTCATCCATTCCATAAATTTTAATATTATTTCATTTATTTCGAGAGCACACTTGTGTTCTTTTAACCTAGTTGTCCTCTAGAGGGGACATCATTGTTGCAAAGTGTGTGCCCTTGGTCTCCTTGTGTTGTACAACATACTTCTTGGGTTTGTGACATGACTTAACCATCTCCCATGGGTTCATTAACTTTGTTGGTTGTATCAGGCATTAATAGGTCAATCAGGTCAATCTTTTGGTGCATCAATAACCATTTGTGCAACAATAACCGTTTGTGCAACAATTGGTATCAGACCCTAGGTCACAAGTTCTAACCCCTCGATTGCGCTGGGGGGATTGTTGCAAGGTGTGCACCCTTGGTCTCCTTATTTTGTGCAGCATAGTGCTTGGGTTTGTGACATGGCTTAATTGCCTCTCGTGGATTCATTAACTCTAGCGGTTATATTGGGCATTACTAGGTCGATCCTGGGTCAATCTTTTGGTGTAGTGATAACCATCTGTGCAACAATAAACATTTCATCATTTGGTTTAATCCCAAAAATCAATTCAACTTTTTGAATCCAAAATATTTCAAAGCATTGAAGCATCCTTCAAATCCAATCATTTAATCATTTAAAATCAATTTGATCAATCCAACAAAGGGGCCTTTAGCCTTTGATGCTTGACACATTATCTCTCATTAATGTTGACAAACCCTAGATGTCCATTATTTATTTGAAATGACCTTGCTTCTTCTAGTCACAACACCATTTTAAAGGAGAAAAATATAGTCATTGAAATCATGTATACTCTAATTTCTACAATATCATCTCATGTTATCATTTAACACACTTATCATCTCTTAATCCATTATAATAATTAATATTATCCTAAGTTCATTACTTTAGGATAATTAATTAATTTAATTTGAATTAAAATATGATTATCCATTTCCAATAGTGGCATAGTGTGATGGTTAAGTTTTTGTGTTGTCATTCTTGCCATCAAGGTTCAAACCCCATTGGGGTGTAATTACTGAGAATTTATATTAGGGATGAGGCCCCCCATTTGTAACCTCACCAGTTCATAGCTCTGAATCAAAAGCATTTACCCCTCTTAATATATTTTTTTTTTGTAATCATCCACAATTAAATTAATTTGAATCCTAAATTACAGCCCATAAGTTCATTATCCAATCAAAATAGTTAACTAAATAATCAATTTGTTGACAAGCCAATCGATTTGGCTAATTGAGGAACACAAATTAATTTTAAAAATTTAAATAATTATTAATTTACCAATCAAATGAGTCATCTCCACCCATTTTACAAATTAATTTAGTTAACTCACTCATCAAATTTGTTGACAAGCCAATCGATTTGGCTAATTGAGGATCACAAATTAATTAAAAAAATTCAAATAATTATTAATTTACCAATCAAATGAGTCATCTCCACCCATTTTACAAATTGATTTTCATCTCTCCCTATTACATCAACCAATTGTGGATCCATCTCATGATCCAAAATTAAATATCCACCATTCAATTCTTGAAGCTTAATCTTCATTTTCACCATCCCAAATTGAGCAAGTAGATGGTATAACACTGGGCAACAAACATCATATTTTTTCTATGCATTTACTCTATTGACAATGCTAGTTTGCATTAGTTTAGCTTTTGTTATTTCATTCATTTCATTTCAATACAAATTATTGTTGCGCTCAATCGAAAGGTGAGAGATGTGATTTTATTTGGAGTTTGAATTATGCTATTTTATTCTCCTTTTTCTTTTTTGTTTGATTTGGCCTCTCATAGATATAATTGGAAACTTATATCAAATAATTATAAAATGACTTGGCAGAAAGTAAACACACTCTAGCATGAACATTACATCAATGCATACATCGACACTAACCTCATAGACATTTTATTTTTTGCTTGACATCTCTTCAATATTATATCACCAACACAGATATTTAACTCATTATTAAAAAAGTCCTAAACCTTCCTCCTAAAGTAGAGGTCGCATCACTAAAAAAGAATCCACAAAAAGAAGACATGACCATGGAAAGAAAAAACATTTATATTAGACCATAGGTGTGAACCAATCTCACAATGGTTTTGATTCATTACACCGAGAGGCATCTAAGTGGCATCCAACAATCTGTGTAAAGTTTTTGAAGTTGCATTTAAAATGGCATGTAGGTGGAAGTCATGTGCAACTACAGTAAATTTGATGAAACAAAAAGAACAAATAAATATATAAATAATATTTTTTATCGCAAAAAGAAATCAAAGATTTGATCACAAAAATAAATCAATTGAAAAAGAAAATTAGAGAATGGTGTATTATATATATATATATATATATATATTAATATTTAATATATATATGCTAGTCATAGCCCAATTCCATACTTTTATTAGATTACAATATATTTTGTTTCCTCCTTGTTTTATTCCCTTATAGAAAATTTTGAACATTTATTTAAAGTAGAGGCATTTATGGAAAAAATTGTATCTATGCTTTTCTCCTCTTCAAAAGTGCACTTCAGCTGCATTGTGACACATTTGTTCCTCTATCCTATCTTAATTTCTTCCTTCCTTTGGGATGCCTTTTTAAATGCTTTGTTTTCTTGCTTGTTCAACCAATTATCTTGACTTATCTATTTTATTTTGGGTTTTACCCACCAATGGAGTTTTTTTTTCGTTCAATCTCTTTTTTCCCTTGTACATCTGCAAGTCATACTTTAAGGGCCTAAAGAACATGCTATAATAATTAATCTTCTAATGGCTTCAGCCACAGTCTGTGTTAGCTGAATTTCCACTAAAGAAATTATAAGAAATTATAATCAATGTTTTCTTAAGAAGAGAATACAATTTTCCTAAAATCTACAATTTTCATAGGTTTTTTTTACAAATAAAGAGAAGTAGTTGTATTGCTATTTTAATTTGAGTTGTTCGAGAGAAACTGCACTAATAGTTTTATCTTTAATATCCTTGGTTCTATGTATAACTTTGTCTATATAGGTTGCAGATGATGAAATGTGCAAGGTGCTTGCACATTTGCTCAAGTTTTAGACCATTACATTCAAGGATGAATATGTGAATTGTTCTATTTGTTAAATTCACCTGTTACATCATGGAATTTTAAGGATAATATTAGATTTAATCTTTCAAATTGAAGGATTGCTCATCCATCTATCATTAGCTTATGGGGTTTAAAGGGCGAATGTTGTTTTCTATGTATGGTATTAATTTTTTCAAATTTATGCTATTTCTTTTTTCTACAGAATATACTATTTATATGTATGGTATTTGCTTAACCGACTTATGGTGTTTAACTGGAATTTTTTAATAGCATTTCCGGTGTGATTATTAGATACATCTTAAGTTACCTATGCAGTCTAATTCACAAGACTTCCAAAATTAGAGTTGGCATATTCATCTTACTTTAATTGTTGTATAGTTGAGAGAGAAAGATAGTTTCTTAAGCAATTTTTGATCAAATGGTACTAGGATTTTTTTTTACTATAGCTTCCTTAAGGGCTGAAGAGGGATGGTAAAGCATTTTTTAATTCTCACTTTAGGTAAAATTTGGAAATTTAAATAAGTTATGATATTATATGATTCAACCGTGTGAACGAGTCAACTCATTGACCCATGTTTCATGAGTAATTGGTTCAACAAGAACCCATTTCTCCCTTGATCGAATAGTCCATAGCGATGCGGGATGGGTGACCTCCCGGGGCGGACGTTCTTCACCTGTGAGCATCACCCTGGATGCAATGGTGCTAAGTGGACCATTCGATATCATAAAACATCACCGATCTTCACCTCTGTGAGCATCACCTAGATGCAATGAGTGCTAAGTGGACCATTCGATATCATGAGAAATGGGTTCTTGTTGAACCACTACTCATGAAACATGGGTCAATGAGTTTGACTCGAAACTACACGGTTGAATCCTGATAGCAATATCATAATTTGACACGCTGTGGAAAAATATCCTACTTATCAATTTAAATAGAAGTATTATTTATTTTTAAATTAGGAAACTAAAATGCTATTTTAAATGTTTGTAATCAGGTCAAAAAAATCATTTGCATTTATTTATTTTACATGTGCTGTCTACAAAAATTCAAATACAGTCTTATTTGGTAACTCATTGCACCCTAGTGATGCAATTGCTAGTATATATATTAATATTTAATATATGTATGCTAGTCATAGCCCAATTCCATACTTTTAATTTTAATAATTGATGGCCACATACTACTAAATCTTCATCATCAAAATGAACAAAATAATAAAAAACTAAATATTTCCAACCCATTCTAATTTACTGTTTATATTTATGAATCTCAATTGTAAAAAATAACTTAGATCAATTAGAATTAACTAAGGAATCCTGTGCCACCCCTGCAAGGCAAGACGTCCCTTGAGGGACGTTTGCCCCCCTCCCCATTTTCCCAAGGACCAATTTTACAGGGAAGGATGGTCTGCTTTGGGAGGGGGCCGCGTCCAGTAGACCAGTAGACTGCAATCAAAATAGAAATTGCAGGTTCCATTTGTACTTGGCTAATTTGAATGCTTAATCCAAGAAATAGTATTATGACGGAATGAAAGTTTGAATGGTAGGCGAGGAGATCCTTCCATGTGCAACAGATTGCTTAATTTCTGCAACACAGACAGTTGGAAAATATAAATGTCTTGCCGGAAAGAAAAGGTGATTTTTTTTAGATGCATGAATCTTATGTGAAGACATCAATCCTTCTCATATTGAACGACATGGCAGCGACTTAGCAACTTATATCTGTATTTTCATTCCCTCAACGTGAGAATGTAATGTGGTTAGTTGGGTATTGTTTTGAAAAGTCGATCTCCACATGTATGTCGCTCAAACTTCCCAGAATTTCACATTACTCAGATGAAAGACTTTTGGTTTTGGATGAAGTGCACAACCATAGTAGAAACTGAGTTTTTATTGGAGGAATGAAAAGAATTTCAATGCAGTTTTTGGTGTTTGACTTACAGCCATTTATTATATCACAAGTTGCAGTTTTTGGGTGTAACAATTATGTCGGCAAGATGACATGTTACTATTTGATATGAAAATGATAATTAAAATGGAGCATGGAGTATATAAAGATCACATGGTTTTTAAAATAATGGTGTAGTTATAAAATTTCCTGTACATTTATAATAATGATGATTATGATTTGAGTGGAGAGAAGTTCATTGAGTTTTGTATGATCATTTTATGTCCTTCCTTACCACAATACTAATGACACGTACGTTAATGGTCATCCTTGAAGTTGTTTGTATTAAAGATTTTTTTGGTGATGCACTATGCCACCAATCACTTGATCCCACTTAAATGTCTGAGTCATGATTACTTTGTGATAATAATATGAGAATATTTTACTCATTTTAGATGCGTAATCTTGACAAAGGGTGTAAAACTAATCCCTTGAAAAATTGTAATAATTTGGATCCATGAGGTAATTTGTCAATCATCCACTTATTTTTGTGAAGATCCCATTTTAATTTGGTTGGAGAACCTACACATATCATCTTCAAAGACAAATCACTAGTGATCTACATGATTAGAAAATAATGTGGAGCTACCCAAAACTAACAGAGGATAATGTGGAGGGACCCATATCCACCTGTAGGTCTAGATTGAGGTTCCATGCACTCTAACAACTACTCTATCATAGTTTGGAATTTTTTTTCTCTTAAGGCTCTTAAGAGACTGCATTAGAGTAGTGTAGCTTGAAAGGATCAGGGGATTGTAATGATGTGAATTTGCACCATTTGCAAATTCCCCATTTATGTACCCCTTACCTTAGAAAACATGATCTTGATGATGTATTTTTTGCATTCGCTTCCATTTTCTATCCACTTAGCAGCTCATTTGTGTGTCGGTGGGGGAATTTATGTCGAAGACACTAGCGCAATGCGTGGACGTCCATGCGGTGCGCTTCTGTCCTAACAGGATTCCTATCTCTAGAATCTGCAAAAGCATTATACTCCTCCATTGGATGTGAAGTGTAATGTTTGTTTCTCTTTTTCCTAACTTCAAATGGGCTTCTTGTCTACTTTGATTCAAATGGCCTATTCTTCCATTCAATCCATCTTCTTCAATTTGGGACACACTTCTTGACAATTTTATTGATCAAACTACTCACTTTTAGCTCCTTTATGTTTCACCACCTTCATTGTAGCTGCAAGTTGTTGCTTTATTGGATCCTCCTCTTCATTGTTGTGGCAACACTGGCCTTGGAGAGCTTGCAAGCTCACATCTTCCTCCATTTTCCTTGAGAGCATGTGATTGAGAAGGTGATATCCATTCATTTTCGTTTCCTCTTGCATCATCTACTTGCGTAGTAGTATATTGTGTTTTGTGTCATTGCTTGGTATTTCCATTCCTATAGCTTCTTTATCATCTTTCTACAATCATTGCTATTTGGTTGTCCATGGAGATGGAAACACCAAAGCGAGGGACTAACTAAGGCAGTCCTCTAAACATACCCCCAACATTTTCCCATTTTGGTGTTTGTAGGTTGTTTGTTAAGTGAAGCTCTTGAAGGCATCAACTTGCGGGTTTGAAGGTACATTCCTACCACCTTTCTCTCATCAAATTCTAGTTTAGTAAATTGTTAAACAATTCATCTTGTTATTCCTGTTATTTTTGCATTTTCTATCTCTATTGTAGCATAAAACTCTATTAATCAAGCAGTTAGTAGGTTCTCTAGTGTTTTGTACTGTACTTTACTTTTTTTTGTACGAACGCCAGGGCATCCCTGAGACCCCAACGCGTCGTGCTAGAGTTTGTGTCTCGCACTGTAGTCCCCTAGCAATAAGTTGTCTGAGTGATAGTCTGAACCTGGAAAATTGGCTCTCCTGATCCCTTGAAATATTCGGGTTAGCAAAAGGAAAGTGACAAACCAGTTGTCCTTCCCTTTTCAGCCCTTGAAACCTTAAACCTTTCCAATCCATTCATCTAGCTTGAGGTAGATCAAGGTAACCTGTTGTTCTAGACTCTAAGTCCTAATAATGTAACTTGGGAAGAACTTCACTAGGTTCACCAATAGTTTCCTTCCATTTAGCTTTGAGGAAAATATTTTAGGGAGCAGGGGATGTTAAAAACCCTTAGTCCTAACTCTTTTTTATTTTAATAAAGGCTTTGAATGAATATTCTTTGTAAGTCACCTGTTAAGCAATTTTGAATAATCCTATATGCTTGGGAAATAATAATTAGTTTGATTTAAATTAGTATAAATGTAGGTCAAAGACCATTGTTTTAGTACCTATGAATTATATTGTATTGAGCATTACGCAAAAGAGTCAATATTTTGACTAAAAAGGTATATACAATGAAATGAGTCATCTTGTACTAATTATATCACCAAATATCTTTTTCATGGAAAATAATAACTAAGAAATAAGTATTGGATTGCTTCAGGATGATAAAATTGGTACTCAATGTGTAATTTCTACATAGAATTTGAAGTTATGTAAATGGTTGATGCCAATATAAACCTTGCACTATTGGGATGATCATTTTTCTCTAAGGAAAAAAATATATATGCTTTAAGAAAAACACAATTTGAGCTTTGAAAATGTTGAATATCATGTAATCATCTTATGAGTCATCTTTTGTTGAAATGGTGCATATTGATGTATATCAAGGAGAAAAAGATGGAGGATTTATAGTGTGGAGACTTTGGTCACTTGTTTTCTTCTTCATGGTTATGTGTTTTGGGTTAACAATTGGGTTTTAATGAAGTGAATTAGCACTACGATGTGTAGCAAATGAACTATGTTGAGAAGGTGGCATGAAAAAAACGTATAAAGTTAAAGATAACATACCTTAAACTTCAAGATTCAAATTCACCAATTGCACAATGTTGTCTAGTTCATTTTTTGATTCACACTACCAATTTTCTTGGTATCATTTGTTCAATTATATATGAATCTAATAGAATTATTACAAAATATGAAAACAACAATTGTATATTATTAAATTCAAACAAAAAACATGATAATTATCATTCCAACACTAGGAATGTAAAATTATTAATTCATAGAATCAAATTCATTCTAAGAACGTGCAATTTAGCTCTTCTATATTGACAAAACAAAAAGGTAGTGGAATTGTTAAAAAATGATTGATATTTTTACAACACCATGAAAAGTGTGTTTCTATGTTGGATAAAGCACATATTATAAAGAAAAATAAAGCATGTGGGCCTCGAATCACGGGATCCCCATACCTTATTACCATCTTTTATAATACTAAAAAATATGTGTGTTATAACTTGCTTTTAGAATTCCAATAGAGAGAGAGTGGGAGAGTTGGAGTTAGAAAGAGAGATATCTAGAGGTATAGGGGGAGAGAGAGAGAGAGAG
>VDFB02094053.1:0-190133 GCA_007258455.2 Sequoia sempervirens
TCTATTCTTACATATTTTTGAAATAATATAGATAACTTATTCAAATTTTTACGTCAAGTTGCCTAACTCTGATTTTTCTGAATTTTCATTGCCACTTAAGGGGGCTGTTTGGCATACCATGATCCTGCACATACCCATAAATTGTCCAATATCTATGAAGGTGATGAGAAAGTGAAAGAAGCAAAACTTCAGAACTATACATTTAAATTTGACTGTCTAAAAATGGGTGAAGATGAAAAGATTGTTGACTTTTTCTTGAAGATTCAAGAAAGTGTGAATGCAATCAGAGGTTTTGGAGAAAGTCTTCCTGAAAATATTGTTGTTCAAAAAGTTTTGAGATATTTACCTACCAAGTTTGATCCAAAGATTGTTGCAGTTGAAGAAAGAGACATTAATACGATAACTCTTGATGATCTTCATGGTTTCTTTACTACTAATGAAATGATATTGAATGAACATAATTCTGTAAGTAAGGAATCTGCATTTAAAGTTGAATCTGATGTTTTAGATGAAACAAAATCATGTTTTGTAAGTAAACTAAAAAGAGGTTCAGGCAAGTATAAAGGGAAGTTACGCTTTAAATTTTTTAATTGTGGAAAGATAGGACACTATACTGCAAATTTCCCTAATAAAGATCTTGAAAGTGATGATGAAAACAATAAAAGATTCTCAGAGAAAAAGCAATCTAACTTTAAAAAGAGAAATACTTTCAAAAATAAGAAAAGTATTTATGCTAATGTAACTAATAGTGATTCAGTTGAATCTTGTGATGAAATTGAATAAATCTTATTTATGGTTAAAGTTGTGTAAGGAAAGCTAAGGTGCGGAAACAACTCTCCTAACATCAAAACCTCAGGGAAGAATGCAGAGGTGCTTTTAAATTTTCAATTATAGTCCAATTAAGATACACTTGAAAGAAATAACAGAAACAAAGAAATGAACATACACACATGAACACCAGATTTACGTGGGAAAACCCTTACAGGAGAAAAACCCACCACACCAAGAAAAGCCTCTTTGTATTATAGTAATGGAATTACATACAAAGATCAGACTTATCTTTCTGATGTCAATTTACAGTAGCAGATTCAATGATCAACCTTGTACAGAACATTCAAGATACAATGCTCTCATAATCAAATTCTCACTTATCACACATCGAACTATTCATCCAACTGTTACCGAACTGTTCATCACACTGATCGTCCAATAGTTGATCAAACCGAGCATCATTTGCAGTTGCAGAGTGTATCTGTGTCATCCCTATCTATTGAACTTCCTCACAGAATGGCCACAACAAACTAACTTCCAATGGTTCCCATTCAGCTTCCTTGATTGGTCGAAGACACACCATGTAGGATAGTCTTCCAATCGGTCAACAACGTTCAACCTGTGTTTTCATGTCGGTGAGACACTAACCGTGTCTCCCCGATGCCACAAGACCTGATTGTCATTATCGCCAAGAGTCGTCCCCATCGGCAAGATGTTACACCAAGTTCACAAGTTGTCGCTCAGACTTCCCCTTGTCGCCAAGACATCATACCGATATTCATCACATGTAGCGCTATCGCCAAGACAATCGCTAGTCAATGAGAGATCATACCAATGTTTAAAAGTCACATAGACATCAGCATTCCCATTGGTGAGACTATTGCTACTTGCCAAGAGATCACATCGAGCCTTCCAGTCATACCGAAATAAACAACCATTGGAAAGACTTACCGCTATCATTGAGAGGTAATACCGAAGTCTTCAAGTCACCTTGAGATCATCCTTTTCCAAGAGTCATACCGACAACAGACTAAAGCATCAGAGAGACAAACACCCATCGCCAAGAGTTCTTACCGAACCCTTATGTGTTTCTCCGATGACTCCGAGTGCATAACTATTGGCGAGACTTTCCATATCGATAAGACTTCATACCGAAGCATATGAGTTACTCTGATGACTCCAGTCGCTATGAATCTCCCCGACCATCATAAGGAACTAAACTGTTGGCCAGAGATCTCCCCGAGCGATGAGAGATAGAAACTATCATAGCGATCAACATGTCACAGTGATAGCTCAGTCGGTAAGACAACAACAAGGTCTCAGTGACCTGAGCATTCCACAAGGTTGCATAACTGCTAGTCGGCCAGACAATAAAGATGTCACACCAACTTGGCTCTTTCAGAGGTTTCAGCCTGTGGGATTGAGGCACACAATACCAACAATCTCCCACTTGACGAAGATCACACAAGAACCTCTAGAGCACAACAAAACTATTGAAATTCATGGGCACTGAGGCCCATCGAATTGGCACACCACCTGAACTTGTCTGTACTCACTGGCTTTGTCAATGCATCTACAACATTCTCCAGAGTATCCACTTTTTCTACAGAGACCTTTCCATCCTCCACCATATCCCGTACAAAATGATATTGTACATCTATATGTTTTGTCCTGGCATGGAAAGTAGGATTCTTTTCCAAACAAATAGCACTCTGACTGTCATAGTAAATAGTTTTTTTCCCTGCATCAAAACCAATGTTAGAACACAAATGTTTTAAATAGATTTCTTCTTTACAGGAATTTGTTGCTACCATATATTCTACCTCTGTAGAGGACAAAGTGACTACAGCTTTCCGCTTACTCATCCAACTCATTGCACCACCATTCAACATGAAAATATATCCACTGGTGGATGTTCTACTGTCAGTGTTCCCTGCCCAATCAGAATCCACATAGCCTCAAATGTTGAGAGTCCTCTATGATTCAACCAAGTTCCCATGGTAACAAAAAGAATATTCTGAAGTGCCCTTCAAATATCTAAACACTCTCTTCACAACATCCCAATGCGTCCTTCCAAGATTAGCCATAAACCGACTAAGTAATCCCACTGCTTGAACAATGTCTGGCCTTGTATAGACCATTGCATACATTAGACTGCCAATCGCACTAGCATAAGGTACACTGGTCATGTCCTCCATCTCAGTAGGATATTTTGGGCAGTCTTCAATAGATAGCTTCGTTCCCTACAAAACTGGAACAACTAGTTGCTTACAATCATTCATGCAAAATCTTTCTAGAATAGTCTTGATATACTTACTTTGACTAAGCCAAATTTTTCTACTATTCCTGCCCCTGGTTATTTCCATTCCCAGAATATACCTTGCTGCACCAAGATCTTTCATTTTGAACTTTGCAAACAACTGAGACTTAAGATCAGAAATCATTAACTTACTATTGCCTATGAACAACATATCATCAACATAGAGAGCAATAATAAGAACTCATCACTTTCAGCTTTGTAATACACACAATGATTAGATTTTGATCTTACAAATCCCAATGACAAAACAAAAGTGTCAAACTTCTTTACCACATTCTAGGAGACTACTTTAATCCATACAGATTTTTTCAACTTGCAAAACCAGTTTTTTTACATTTCTCCACAAAGTGCTCGCCTGACATATAAATTTCTTCAAGATCACCATGAAGAAATGTTGTCTTCACATCCATCCTGTCAACCTCTAAATCATACGCTTGCTACAAGTGACGAAATTGATAGATGTCAGCTTAGCTACGTAGAAGAAAAAATCTCCCCATAATAAATTCCCTCTACCTGAAATAACCTTCGCAACCAACCTCACCTTGTACTTTTCCACACCGCCATCTAGACCAATTCTTTTTAAATACCCATTTGCAACCAACAGCTTTGCTGCCTTTAGGCAAGGGCACCAAACTCCAAGTATCATTCTTTTCTAATGATGCCATTTCTTCATTCATGGCTTCCAACCAAGAGTTTGAATCAAACATTCTAAATGCCTCTTTCACAGTCCTAGGCTCATCAGTGCTAGAAATTAAAGCATAGGCACAAGTAGAATCTATCAAAGAGAAACCATACCTATTAGGTTGCTTTCTTTCACAAGTTGACCTCCTCACTTGTTGAGGCTGAGTTTGTTCTTCTTCATCAGAACTCTCAGAACTATTTGAGCTCTCCTCAGTTTCAGGTACATTTTGAATTTTCAATTCCTCTTTATCTGGTGTCAAAGGAATTTCAACTACATACCTTCTCCGTATCATGATTCCAAAGCTTGTATTATTTTATGCCAGCACTATAACCAATAAAAAAACATTTGACAGCCTTGTTCTCCAATTTAGATATTTTCTCATTTGGAACATGTGTATATGCCTCACAACCAAAGACTCGAATGTGTCTCAGAGAGGGCTTCTTTCCAGGCCATGCTTCCAAAGGTGTTTTCTCAAAAAGAGTAGAATTAGGAGAACGGTTTATCAAGTAACATGTTGTAGCAACTGCCTCAGCCCAGAACTTCTCCTCCAAGCCAGCACTGCTCAGCATACTTTGTGCTATTTCCATCACTGTCCTATTGAACCTTTCTGCAACTCCATTTTGTTGCGGAGTGTAAGGTATAGTTTTATGTCTTTTAATCCCATGATCTTTACAGTACCTCTCGAATTCATCAAAACAAAATTCACCGCCATTATCAATCCTTAAACATTTTATTTTTCTTCCATTCTAATTTTCTACAAGGTTCTTAAATCCCTTAAATCGACTGAACACTTTTGATTTACTTTTCAAAAAATAAACAAATTCTCTTCTTGAATAATCATCAATGAATGATACATAGTACCTTGACTTAGACAAAGAAGAAACATTCACTGGACCAAAAACATCATAATCTATATAATCAAGCAAACCAGAAGATTTGTGAGGACTAGAATAAAATGAAACACGGTGATGTTTACCATATATACAATGTTCACAAAACTCAAATTCGAGGTTACAATATTCAAGCCCCTCAACCAAGTTTTTATTCTTCAAATTTTTTAAACCTTTCTCTCCTATGTGGCCTAGCCTATGATGCCAAAGCATAGTCTTTTCTGTTAGAAGTTTAACTTCCATAGAGTTTACACCATCAGGAACTTTTTCCTCTTTTCCCCCATGAGTAGCTTTCTATGACTTTACAGAGACACTATTGCAATGGACATCATGTGCATCCAGCTTATACAAGGTATCAACACGAGCACCTCTTGCTAGCACCATTGAGCCTCTAGTCATCTTGCAGCCATTTCCATAGAACATGACTTGCACTCCAATATCATTCAGCTTACTAACAAAAAGTAGATTTCGAGCCAGTCCTGGTATATGCATTACATCATTGATTCCCTTCACTCTTCCATTAGGGAATTGAATTCTGACTCTTCCACGGACAACTATTTCTAATGATGAATCACTTGCAAAATACACCTTTCCACCATCGTATTTTTCATAATTCATGAACCAGTCTCTATGAGATGTCATGTGGAAAGATGCTCCAAAATCAATCAGCCAGACATCATCTGATGCCTGTGTAGCCAAGGCTGCAATGAAGGCACCTGCATCACTCTAAGAAGAATCATTGTTGGAAGAATTCTTCTTCTTCTTCTTCTCCTCTTTACAATCCTTTCGGACATGACCAGGTTGCCCACAATTCCAGCACTTCACCTTGGACTTCTTTCCAGGAGACTTTGATCTCCCTTCTGATTTGGATTTGGACTTCTTGTCCTTCTTCTTTCCTTTTTCTTTCGATTTGTCTCTAATAGCAAGAGCCTCTTTCACCATCTCAGAATATTTCATTCTCATCTCTTTTGATAACAAAGAAGCAACAACATCTTCCATCTTAAAAGTGGATATCGTACTCCCAATAGCCATCACCAGGTGATCCCAAGAATCTAGAAAAGAACATAATAACAGCATACATCGATCTTCTTCATCAATCTTCACACCCACAGATGTTAACTGTGCAATCAACATGTTGAAAGCATTCAAATGATCAGCAACAGACCCTCCTTCCTACATTCTCAAAGAGTACAACTTCTTCCTCAAGAATAATTTATTTACAAAGGACTTGCCCTGATAAATAGTTGCCAGTCTTTTCTTCATGAACATTCAAAAGAACAGAGTCTGCTAAACAGAGCCTTATTAGCCCCTTTTATTTTCTATCTGTAAGGTCCCAATCCTCTTGCTTCATTCTTGTAGGATTCATTCTAGACACAACAATCCAAATATCACAATCAACCAGCAGATCTTCCATTTTAAGTTTCCACAACTCAAAATTGCTGCCATTGAATTTCTCAATTTCAATCTTTCATAACGTGCTTGCCATCTTAACCTGTAATTCGAATTACCAAACTTCTACAAGACTCCCATTGAATATAAATTGACACAAAAACCCCCAACGTACCCACAAGGATAACACAACTGGCCAGGCTCTGATACCACTTGTAAGAAAAGCTAAGGTGCGGAAATAATTCTCCTAACATCAAAACCTTAGGGAAGAATGCAAAGGTGCTTTTAAATTTTCAATTATAGTTTAATTAAGATACACTTGAAAGAAATAATAGAAATAGAGAAATGAACATACACACATGAACACTAGATTTATGTGGGAAAACCCTTACGGGAGAAAAACTCACCACACCAAGAAAAGCCTCTTTGTATTATAGTAATGGAATTACATATAGAGATTAGACTTGTCTTTCTGATGTCAATTTATAGCAGCAGATTCAATGATCAACCTTGTACAGAACATTCAAGATACAATGCTCTCAGAATCAAATTCTCACTTATCACACATCGAACTATTCATCCAACTGTTACCGAACTATTCATCACACTGATCGTCCAATAGTTGATCGAACCAAACATCATTTGCAATTGTAGAGTATATCCATGTCATCCTTATCTATTGAACTTCCTCACAGAATGGCCACAATAGACTAACTTCCAATGGTTCCCATTTGGCTTCTTTGATTGGTTGAAGACACACCACGTAGGATAGTCTTCCAATCAATCAACAACGTTCAACCTTTGTTCGCATGTTGGTGAGACACTAACTGTGTCTCCCCGATGCCACAAGACCTGATTGTCATTATCGCCAAGAGTCATCCCCATGGGCAAGATGTTACACCAAGTTCACAAGCTGTCACTCAGACTTCCCCTTGTTTCCAAGACATCATACCGATATCCATCACATGTATTGCTATCGCCAAGACAATCGCTAGTCGATGAGAGATCATACCGATGTTCAAAAGTCACATAGACATCAGCATTCCCATCGGTGAGACTATCACTACTCTCACACCGAGCCTTCCAGTCATACTGAAACAAACAACCATCGGCAAGACTTACCGTTATCACTGAGAGGTAATACCGAAGTCTTCAAGTCACCCTGAGATCATCCTTCACCAAGAGTCATACCGACAACAGACTAAAGCATCGGCGAGACAAACACCCGTCGCCAAGAGTTCTTACCGAACCCTTATGTTTTTCTCTGATGACTCCAAGTGCATAACTATCGGTGAGACTTTCCATATCAATAAGACTTCATACCGAAGCATATGAGTTACTTTGATGACTCTAGTCACTATGAATCTCCCTGACCATCATAAGGAACTAAACTGTCAGCCAAAGATCTCCCCGAGCGGTGAGAGATAGAAAGTGTCACAGTGATAGCTCAGTCGGTAAGACAACAACAAGGTCTCGGTGACCTGAGCATTCCACAAGGTTGCATAACTGCTAGTCAGCCAGACAATAAAGATGTCACACCGACTTGGCTCTTTCAGAGGTTTCAGCCTGTGGGATTGAGGTACACAATACCAACAAGTTGTTCCTATAAAGGAAGATGATTCTAATTTTGAATCTAAAATTGACCTTGAGAGAGAATTGAAATCTGCTCTCAAAGAAATTAAGAAATTGAGAAAAGAAGTAGTTATCTTAAAAGATAAAGATCATGAAAATATACAAGCTATTTCTGATTTGACTCCTAAAGGAGAAGAAATCAGAAAAAATCTTGAGATGACTCAAGAAAAATTGAAACATAAGGAGGATAGATGTTGCTCTTTGGAAGCAGAAGTTGTTAAGTTGAGAAATTAGCTTTCCTCACCTGATGAAGGCCAGTGCTCAAATCATAATGGTAAAGGAAAAGGTAAGGTTTCTGATGATAATCCTAGTTTCAATGGTTATTGTTTCAATTGTAAATAATTTGGTCATAAGGCTGGTACTTGCAAGATTTTTTCTAAGAGAAGTTACAATATTGTTAATGGAAATCTCTATAAATTTCTTGTTAATCTTCAATGTTATAGATGCAATGAAGTAGGTCATATAGCATCATTTTCTAGATCTAGTTTAAAAGTGTAGCCAAACAGAGCTAATGGAACTAAATTTTTTTGGAGACCTAAAGATGTTAAAGCCTTGATAGTTGAAACAACCTTTCACTCTATTAAGAGAAATTTTTGGATTCTTGACAGTGGTTGTTCTCATCATATGACTAGTGAGAGAAACAGGTTTGTAGACTATGAAGATTATTCAAGTCATTTTGTTAAATTTGGGAATGATCATTGTATTCTTATAGTGGGAATAGGTACTATTTTGCTTGAAAATGAAATCCATGTCAATGATGTTTATTATGTGAAAGGACTAACTCATAATCTCTTGAGTGTAAGCCAAATTTGTGACAATGGCACTGAAATAAAGTTCTTTGACTTAGGGTATGAAATTCAAAGGAAATCTGGTAAAAAAGTAGCAGCAGGTTACAAAACAAATGGTAATGTGTATTATCTACAAGAGAGCTCAAATAATAAGAAAGAAACTAATGTTTGCTTTATGAGTCAAATTGATGAATCTAGGTTATGGCATAGAAGATTTGGCCATATTAACTATGACAATTTGGTAAAGATAAGTAAAAATAAAAATGTTAGAAATATGCCTATAATATCTAAACCAGATAATCAGATTTGTAAAGAATGTTAGGAAGGAAAACAAGCTAGAGCAAGTTTCAAAACTAAAGAATACACATCAACCAGACCTCTGCAGCTTGTTCACACTGATCTATGTGGACCAACAAGGACTAAATCCTTGAATAATGAGAGGTATTTCATACTTTTTATAGATGACTATACTCGTATGACTTGGGTAACATTTCTGATACATAAGGGAGAAGCTTTTCATAAGTTTAAAGTTTTCAAAAAGTTGGTTGAAAATGAATCTGATCTAAAAATCAAGTTTCTTAGGTTAGATAGAGGAGGTGAATTTACCTCACAAGAGTTTGCTAATTATTGTGAAGATCATGGAATAAAGAGGCAATATTCAGCCTCTAGGACACCACGAACAGTGAAGGAAATGGCAAGAGCTATGTTGCATGATACAGCTCTGTCAAACACATACTGGAAAGAAGCAGTGCACACTATTGTTTACATTCTAAATAGAGTTTAGATAAGAACTAAAACACAACATACACCATATGAATTATGGTATGGTAGGACTGCTAATGTAGGATATTTCAAAATTGTTGGCAGTAAGTGCTTTATAAAGAAAGATACTGATAGCATTGGAATTTTTGAATCAAGGTGTGATGAGGGTATATTTTTGGGATATTCTACACACAGTAAAGCATATAAATGTTACAATAAAAGATTAAGGAAAATTGTGGAAAGTGCCAATGTTAAGGTTGATGAAACCTTACAAAATTATGAACAATAAAAGAAACTTGATGATGATGATGATTTTATTGTGTAGTCACCTAATACAAATCTGCAAGACCAAATTGAGCCTTCAAGTTCAACAGAACTTGAGAAACCAACTGAACAAAATGTGCCTGATGATTTTTTTGAACATTTCTCTCAGCCTTCCTCTCAGTTGTCTTCTAGGTTGATGAAAAAAAATCATCCTTCTGATCAGATTATTGGAGATGGAACAAAAGGAGTTCAAACTAGAAGGAAACTTTTAGGTACAAGAGATATTGATGAACAAGTTTATTTATCTTTGATTTCAGAAATAGAGCCTAAGACATATTTTGAAGCTAGTAGTGATAGTTGTTGAATTAAGGCTATGCATGAAGAACTTGCACAAATTGAGAAAACTAAAACTTGGGAACTAGTTCCTAGACCTAAAAACAAAAATGTCATTGGTGCAAAATGGGTCTTTAGGAATAAGTTGGATGAACAAGGGAACATAGTTAGAAACAAAGCTATATTAGTTTGCAAAGGCTACTCTCAAATTGAAGGCTTGGATTTTGATGAAACTTTTGCTCTTGTAGCTAGATTAGAAGCAATTAGAATGTTTCTAGCTTATTCTGTGTATAAAGGTTTTAAAGTGTATCAAATGGATGTTAAAAGTGCTTTTCTCAATGGTGACTTGTCAAAAGAAGTTTATATGGAACAACCTGAAGGTTTTGTTGTTGCAGGAAAAGAACATTATGTATATAGGCTTAAAAAGGCTCTTTATGGCCTAAAACAGGCTCCTAGAGCTTGGTATTCAAAATTAGATACCTATTTACATGAACAAGGGTTCTCAAAAGGAACAGTAGATAGCAATTTATACTTCAAAGTGAAAGATGGTAGTATTATAGTTGTTGTTTATGTTGATGATAATATATTTGCCAGTAATAATCTTGCTATGTGCTCTGAATTTCTAGCAACCATGAAGTCTACATTTGAAATGTCAATGATTGGTGAACTCTCTTTATTTTTGGGTCTTCAAGTTAGTCAACTTGATAAAGGGATATTTATCTCACAAACAAAATATGCTAAAGAAATGTTGAAAAAGTTTTAGATGATTGATTGTAAACCAATTGGGACTCCTATGGAAACCAGCTGTAAACTTTCAAAAGACACTGATCAGCCTGATGTGGATCATACTCTGTACAGATTCATGATTGGTAGTCTTTTATATCTAGTTTCCACAAGGCCTGATATTATGCATGTTGTATGCTTGGTTTCACGGTTTTAATCTGCTCCTAAAATGACTCATTTGAATGTTGTGAAAATAATTTTGAATTATGTTGTTGGCACGATAGATTTTGGCTTGTGGTACCCTAAGCATGATGATTTTACTTTGATTGCTTACAACAATGTTGATTGGGCAGGAAATATTGATGACAAGAGAAGCACTTCAGGGGGTGCTTTCTATCTTGGAGGTAGATTGGTAGCCTAGCATAACAAGAAGCAGGATTCAGTCTCCTTGTCAATTGCTGAGATAGAATATATAACAGTTGCTACCTGTTGTACTCAAGTACTTTGGATGGTCTAGACCTTGAAGGAAATATAGGTTGATGTTGTTAGACTTGTTCACACTTTATGTGATAATACAAGTACCATTAATATCTCCAAAAATCTTGTACAACATTCTAGAACTAAACATATTGATATAAGGTATCATTTTCTACATGAAAAGGTGTTGGAAAATGAAGTTATACTAGATTTTGTGGTATCTAATGATCAGGTGGCTGATATCTGTACCAAAACCCTTCCTAAAGCTTAGTGTGAAACTCTAAGAGACAAGCTTGGTGTTGTCTCTATCGGTTCTCGTCCATGTTAATTCCCGTTCATGGAGACAGGGGGAGTAATTCATGCATATTCTTTTATCCCTTAGTATCTATTTGGCATTATGAGTACATTTCATCTTTGGTTCAGTTTCTCTGCCTTTGGCATTGTGTCAAAAGGGGGAGAATTTGGATATTTTGGAGGCTTGTTTATGCAATTTGTTGATAGTTTTTTGGCTTGTTCATATTTTATGCATTGTATAGTTCAGCTTGTTTCATAGTCCAGCTTGTTGTATAGTTCAACTTGTGTTTTGGCAGTGATATGTTTCATAGTGATATGCAGTATTTATGATGATATGGAATATTTATGGTGATATGCCTTGTTTATTTTGTTTTTAGTTATATTTGATGGTTTCTTTGATATGTGCCAAGATGGATATGTACTTCATGCAGTCATCATGTTCAGAACAGGTATATTATAGCTATGATATTATTAATTAACCTTTATATTTGACATCAATGCAAAAGGGGGAGTTTTTTGTCCCTCAGTATTATTTGGCATTAATGTCATAACACCAAGGTTGAGGTATCAGGTTGTGTACATGGTGATTTCAGTTTTTCATGAGTTTATATATCCATGTTGATCTATCTTAGCACTATCATCTGCATTTGGCATAATTTAGTGGTTGGTATGTTTCATAGCTTGGCCTATGATCAGTTTGAAATAATAAATTTCATTTGTATATTTATTCGCATTTTGGTAAAATGCAGTGGTAAAGAATATATTCTACAGTTTATTCAAAAAGGCATTGACACGTTATATTTTCACAAGGCAACATATTGCTCTCCAATTGGGATAAAATCTTTAAAAAAAGGTGGCAAGTTGACTTTACTCAAAGGAAAATGATGAAAGAAGATAATAATGAAGTTTCATAACTTAGTTAAGATTAAAAAGAATCTTTGGGTTGTCGGTGGTCATTATTTGTTTGATTTAATGGAAATTATTTCCCATCATAATTCCTAGATGTGAAACATCATTATGCCGGATTTGAAAAAGTCTTTGAAGAATTGGACGGGCATCAATGGTTGATTCATTTCATTTGGTGATTTTGTTACCCTAATCTTTATGGTGGTTGTAAGTTGAACTTGTCTCAAGCATCATTTTTGTGGGCAAGAAGTTGTTGTTCATTACAGATTTTTTGGGTGTCTTCTTCCAAACCATGTGTATTCTTTTCTATCATTGTTTCACTCTTCTTGATGTCATTTTAAAATCAATGGATTTTTTTTTTGTTTGGTGATTTTGATACCGATTAATGGTAATCGGGTTTAGTGCTTATCTGGGCATTGTTTTGTTGTTAAATGACTGTTGTAGCATTCTTAATGTTGAGTTTTTGAAGTTGATTATGTTTTAAACTTATGGGTCTCCTGTCAGTTTTGTTTTTGAAGAAGTATGTAAATATTTTGTTAAGCCAAAACCCTATTCGGGTTTGCTATTAAGGAAGAGTTTGATGTTAAGAATAAGGGTGTGCTTTAAATGTTGAATGTTTCTTTTGTCAAGAAACCCTACCATTAGTTTGTGGGTTTAATTGAGGGTTTGTTATTAGTGGGTTTATTGTGTCATTTCTGTAGATTATATGGTGGGTATATGTTGCTGGTTTTTTGTTTTCTTGGAAAGTTGGGTTCCGAAGGATTATGGTTGAGTTTCAATATGGTCTTACATCTGGAAAAATGCAGTTGCAGATTCGGTTTCATATGGAAGTTATTGATACAAGTTTTCAAACATATTTTTTTGTTTACCTAATTCTATTTTTAAAACAGAGAACATATAAAATGTTGTGTTGTTCTCATTTGAATAAAGAGAGGTTTTTGGAAAGCACAAATAATATCTTTCAGAAAAAACAATATATATTGTTTTGAGGATTGAAACTTTGTAACTCTAATTCTGAGGTCATTGCAAAATAGAGTATGTGATTAATGAAATAGAGATCAACTCTATATTATAATACTTTCATACTTGTACACTTTAAAATACTATCAGTGAGATATCATTATAGACTATTAGTGAGATAGCATTATTGTTAGTGAGAGAAATCAGCCAGTGAGGCCAAGTTCGAGTGGTTTTATTCCCTAGGAGGGTTTCCACTCAAGAAAAATTCTATGTCAAATCTTTAAATGTGTTAGTTCTCTATCTGTTCATTTTATTTTAAAACATAAGTTCATTTATTATCTGATTATTGTTAAAATAATTCAAAAGAGTTAATTTTTTTGTTAACACTGATTCACCCCCCCCCCCTCTCAGTGTTAACTACACTCCAACACCTGAAACACTCTTTACAAGAGAAAGATGAAATTAGATGTAAGACAATGAAAAATGATTTAATGACAATTTAATTTATAATTCATCATAAAATTAAATTACCATCATATATGGGTTTGGATGCTCTAGTGCACCTAAAGCAACCTCTAAATTCTCTAAATCAATCTACATAAACAAGACAAAGAAAATTGAAATTAGATGTACAAGTCTACAATTAAAAATGATTTAATTCAATTTAATTTATAATTTATCATATTTTAATTGTACCATATTCTGAGGTTGTGCCCTCTTCTCCAGGACCTATTTTTACATGCTCAACTACAAGATGTGTCTGATGCTATAAAAGAAAAAGAATTTAAAACATGCATTAGCTCATATTATATATATACATTCAATTTGAAATTTAAAATTAAAGTTATATTCAGAATATATAATTTATAATTGACTTTAAATATAATAATAAATTTAAATTACCATTTGATATGGAGCCTGCTCTACATGTCCTCCTGGAGGTGTAACTATGTCTTGGTCAGGGCTAAAAGTCACACTAAAAAATTCCTACAAGATAAAAATTAAAGCATGCATACTTGAATAGGTTTATATATATATATACACATATATATATATATATACATATATATATATATATATACATATATACATATATATGTATATATATATATATATATATATATACATATATATATATATATATATATATATATATATATATATATATATATATATATATATATATATATATATATATCAAGAATTTTGTGTAGAATTTTTTTTAAACCTAAAAATCAGAGGCCTCATGAGTAGCCGCAACATCTAATGTTTTCCTGATGCTCATTCTCATTGTGGTATCAACCTAGACATACATGTAGACATTTAATGCTTATAATATTTACAAGTGGACATGCACATTTCATATATAGTGAATTCAAAATTCATAATAATACTATACTAATGTAAGTTAAACAATTTACAATATAAATGTACCTGACCCTGATCTACGACGCCCGATGGTGGAGGAGTGCTCGACAACCCCTCGGGTGGAATTGACGTGGAAGCTGATTGACTCGCCTAAACCAACATAAATATTTCAAACATATATGTGATTCAATTATAAATTTAAAACTCAAGTTAAAAATCATTTCATATATAATTTAAAAAATTGAAATCAAAATACCCCATAAGGGTTGCCAAGTAGGACTGGTGTGGATGTATGTACTTTTGGAACGAATGATTGCCCCATCATTAGTGTCATTTGTACACCAAACAGTTTGATTGTTAAGATGTATTGCAAACTTTTCTTTGATATATACATTCATCAAAATTCTTATAAAATGAACATGTAGATGCATATTTATACATGTGTCACAATGTCCTCAGGTTGATGGTTTGTTGTAAGAAACTCTACAAATGAACTGATGCGACCAGATGAACCACTAGAATCTCCACGTCCACCTGAACTAGGTGTGGCCTGATCAGGTCCATAGCATACTTTATGGCAACTAGTACATACATGTGGGACGAGCCTCGACACTCCTGGAGTGGTACTCAAACCAGCTCCATAAAACACTCCTCCATCATCATCATCTCTATGCTCCCCACCCGCTATCACAAAAGCATGTTGATCAAGGTCTCCTGCGAGTGTACTAAGGGAACCTAATGTCAAGACCACAGCTCGATGATGCACATGTGCGGGAATGGGAGCACCAGGGGTAACAATAAGGGGTTTTGCATGCACAGGGCATTGGGGATCAACCCTTGCCTCGAACCTCTGTTATGGCATACTACCACCAACACCTTGAAATGATTTAAAATCAAAATAATTGGGCTTTTTCCCCATAACAAACTCTACATACAGTTTCCTCAAAAAATACAATGGGCACTCCCAATTAGCATGTGGGAGACTATCAAAAACCATATACCATCAATCCCAAAAATGTGCACTCATCTGTGGATGTATGCACCACCTCATGGATATTCTAGATTTGTTGGGAGGAATGGGTTGTCGAGTAACGGGGTCAAGAAAGTAGGGGCTAGGTGGGCTTTCGTTATTTTAAGTTCTAAAATTTGTTTATAAGAGAGACTATCAGCATAAAATTGTCTCATCTGATCTTTGTCTCGTCGATGCCTATCTAGATCAGAATCAATGGTCCTGATGGCATCCACAATATTTTGCATCACAGATGCAAAACATCTCACATGTGGTGGAATCAATGCTTGACTCTACATAGCATTGATTTGATTTTGTATGGATGCAACCTGATCATTTATGTGTCCTCTCAAGTGAGCCTCATCAGATGCAACAGGTGTTGGAGGTGGCATATTAGGTGGAGGGGGAGGTGGAGGTGGTTGTGGATGAGGTGGTGGATTGATGATATCATCAATGTTAAAATCATCCATGATATGAGATATAAGTGTGCACTTGCATTAAATTATACAAAATTAACATACAAACTTAAAAATTTACAAGAAATAGTTAAATTTGAAACACATGCAAATTTGTTTAAATAGGATGTGCATACATATATTAAGATAATATAAAATTGAAACACACATATACATTGATTGAACTTGAGCATGTGCATACAAAATTCAAAATTTAGCATGTACATACATTTAAAATAAAAAATACGATTCATAATTTGCATGCATACATCATTCAACTAAACTATGTACATACATACAAATTTCAAATTTTAAGATCTAGAACTATGCAATTTTAATACACATGTACATACTAAACAATAAACTTGAAACATTCACAAAAAGCTCATTTTATGTCTAACACACACACACACACACACACACACACACACACACACACACACACACATATATATATTACAATTTTCCAATAGGAGAAATCATGATCTAGTAGATAGTCATAAAATATATACTATTATAAATTCATCATTATAAGTTCATAAATTCCACCAAATTCATAAATTCATGTCACTAAAAATATCCATCTAGAACCAAAATCATAAATTCATGTCACTAAAAATATCCATCTAGAACAAAAATCATAAATTCGTGTCACTAAAAATATCTGGATCCAACCAAATTTATAAATTCATCACACAAAATATCCATCGTTCACCAAATTCATAACTATTTAAGATCATTGTCTTAATTTAGAAACTATTGTGGCTCCCTATTACATCTCTTCATTTCTTTGCGTTTTCCTTTTCAGAATCGAAAGTTCTCCTCTCCTCTGGCCATTGTCGATGCTCATCTAAGATCATATTCATAGCCCTGACAACATCAACAATGGTTTGCATCCTAGACGTAATCATCCTCACAAGTGTTGTGACACATTCTTCATTTTGAATAATGTTGATTTGATCTTGGATGGTTCTAACATTGGAATTGATTTGTGCTTGCAAACAAGCACCATCGATTTCAGATGGTGGAGGTGGGGGATTATGACATGGAGTGGGTGGAGGTGGAGGTGAAGGTGGTGGAGATGGATGGCGCAGAGGTGGATTGTGAATATTATTGAGTTGATCCATGTGATCTCTAAGATATGAGTGAACCTACATTAGATTTGTAATTTCAAAATTTAAGATACATGTTTAGGAAATACCCTAAAACCATTCAATATAAATGGCCTAATTAAATACAAATGATAAAATATGTAAGCCTCATTTATGTCTAAGGCATGTTACTTGAATGAAAATATAATTAACTATTAATATAGGACAATTTATGAATTCTATAGGGTATACAGTTTAGAGTTTAGGATTTAGGTTTTAGGGTAATAGGATTCCTTAAGGGGATCTATGTAGTAAGGTCATAGTACAAAATGACGTGGCTTTTAAGTGAATAAAATTTGGTGAAGATGCCCAAGGCAACCAAATTTCATTAAGGTCCAAGGCAACTTCACCAAATTTTATTCACTTGAGCCATGCCATTTTATCCTAGGAACTTACTAGACATAGATCCCCTTAAGCCATTCTATCACCCTAAATCGTAAATCGATCAACCTAGATCATGATTTATCTCATTCATATTATAATCTTGCATGATCTTATTATTGTTAAATTTGGTTGCCTTGGGAAACTTCACCAAATTTTGAGAAATTATTTGATCCCCTTAAGAAATGTCATATTAGGACCCCTTAAGAAATTGATTTATGGTTTAGGGTGATAGGATGGCTTAAAGGAATCTATGTCTAGTGAGGTCCTAGGACAAAATGACATGGCTCAAGTGAATAAAATTTGCTGAAGTTGCCCAAGGCAACCAAATTTCATTAAGACCCTAAGAAAAAAATGATGGCTTTAGGGTTTAGGGTTTAGAGTTTAGATTTTAGGGTTTGGGGTGATAGGATAGCTTAAGGGGATCTATGTGGTAAGATCCTAAAAAAAAATGAAATGGCTTAAGGGAATAAAATTTGGAGTTACCTAAGGCAACCAAATTTCATTTTAAGGTCCTAGGACAAAATGAATGCTTTAGTGTTTAGGGTTTAGATTTTAGAGTTCAGGGTTTAGGGTTTACCGAACTTAGGGTGAAGTTTTGGTGTCCCTTGGAATATAATGAACTTGCAAGTTAGTCAATAACATTTTCTTGTGGAATAGTTGATTGAGATAACTCTTGTTTCAACTGACTAACCTAGATCATGAAATCCCATTCATATTATAATCTTGCATGATCTTATTATTGTTAAATTTGGTTGCCTTGGGCAACTTCACCAAATTTTGAGAACTTCTTTGATCCCATTAAGAAATGCCATATTAGGACCCCTTAAGACATCGATTTACGATTTAGGGTGATAGGATGGCTTAAGGGGATCTATGTCTAGTGAGGTCCTAGGACAAAATGACATGACTCAAGTGAATAAAATTTGGTGGCGTTGCCCAAGGCAACCAAATTTCATTAAGTGCCTAGGAAAAATTGATGTCTTTAGGGTTTAGGGTTTAGGGTAATAGGATGGATTAAGGGGATCTTTGTAGTAAGGTCCTACGACAAAATGGCATGGCTTAAGGGAATAAAATTTGTTGGAGTTGCCTAAGGCAACCAAATTTCATTGTAAATTCCTAGGACAAAATGAATGCTTTAGTGTTAAGGGTTTAGATTTTAGAGTTTAGGGTTTAGGGTTTAGTGAACTTAGGGTGAAGTTTGGGTGGCCCTTGGAATAATGGACTTGCAAGTTAGTGCCTAGTTTATGAATATTTTTTATTTTATGAATAGATTGACTATTTATGTAATAGAAACACATAATTATGTATTATTAAGATTGATTTTGATGTATATTTTACTTGGATTTTTTTTTAATTGAATATAAGATTATTTTATTTAACAATTTTTTCATTAATAGTTCCCACTTAAATGAATTTTATGATATAAAATGTATAATATAAAATTAGTTAATGTTGAATCAAGTATTTTATTTTTGATTTTTTGGAATTGAAAGAACCCGAAAGAAAGAAAAGAAAAATCTTTAGATTCTTTTAGTGTCTAGGTAACTAGTACAAAAATTGAGATTTTAGACTAAACTAGAAGCCTAATTAACAAGTAATTGACTAGAACGAGAGTTAAGATTGTCAAAAGACAACAGAAAACACATGCAAACAAGAAATGAAAACAAGGCATGACTAAGAGAGATCAAAACATAAAATAGAAATTAATTTTGAATACTATCTAATTAAGTGACAATTGGAAATCGATTGTACACTTCGATTTACGAATTTGCTAACTAAATTTGCAAACAAACATTGATAAAATTTATGAATTGTAACTATTCTTTAACATATTGTTTTCTAATCTAATTATAATTAAACATTGAAACTAAATTTTAACATATCTTTTCTCCATACAATGCAAATGAAATTTAAAATATTTAAATTTTGCAAATGAATTTTCTTGAGCTCAAATTAGGGTTTTCAAAATCAAAATGATTTGTTCGATTTCAATTTAGGGTTTTAGAAAAAAAAATTGTTTCAATTCAATTTAGGGTTTCAATTTCTAAGCAATTAGGGGTTTTAATGCAATTTTTTCATTTTATTTCAAACTAGGGTTTTCAAATTCTTTTTTTTTTTTGATTTGAATTCAGGGTCAAAAAGCTTGATTAGGGTTTCTAAATGCAATTTTTTTATTTCATTTCAATTTCTAGGTTTGAAATGTAATTTTTTTGTTTCGTTTCAATTAGGGTTTTCAAATACAATTTTTTTGGGTTTGATTGAACAATTTAGGTTTCAAAAGCTAAATTTTGTTTCTAAAATACAATTGAAGGTTCATTTTTTTGTTTCTATTCAATATCTTCAGGTTTCATTGTGTTTTTTCATCTATTTCTACAATTCCTAATTTCTACTATAACAAGAAATAAAATGCCTAAAACGTCAAATAAATTAAAAAAAACATGCTAAAATCAATTCTACTATTCACAATTTCAATAAAAAATGAAAAAATGAAAAAAAATGGGGGTGGACAGGTACTTGGAGGCTGTTTTTGGAGGTCATTGTTGCTCAGAACTTGGGATCCAATGCACTACTAAAATGAAGGTTTGTTAATTTTTAAAAAATAAATACCATTACAAAACGGGATCCCGATTATTACAAAACGAGATCCCAATTTTTATAAATCGGGATCCTGATTTATAAAAATCAGGATCATGTTTCATACTAATCGGGATCCCATTCCCTGTCCATCAGTTCGGGACCCTCTAACAAATGGGATCCCAATTTTTAAAAAGCAGGATCCCATTTAAGATTTAGGCTCAGGATCTCGAAGCTAAATGGGATCTCGTTTATAAAAATTGTGATCCCATTTTTGCAATGTTGATTTCATTTTTTTGGCTAAGGCAAAAACTTCCATGTTTCGTGGACTCAACTTTGTGCACTTACCCTACCTTAGTAAGCTTGTCCACAACCACTAGAATGACATTGTGCTTATTCCTTGACATAGGTAATCCTTGCACAAAGTCCATACTAATGACTTGCCACTTACTCTCTAGAATATCATTTGGATGTAATAAGCCTGCAGGATGATGATTTTCAAATTTCACCCTTTGACATTCTAAGCATCTAGCCACAAATCTAGTAGTGTCCCCTTTCATCCCTTTCCAAAATTATAATGGCTTCACATTGGCCAACATTTTTGTCACACTGGGATGTCCAGAGTATGCTGCTTCATGAGCTTCTTTCCACACAAGATTTCTTAACTCTTTAGATTTAGGAACATACATTCTTTCCTTATACCTTAGCAATCCATTGGGTTCAAATTGAAACCCCTCATACCTTGCATCTTGTGGATTTCTTGTGAGTGCTTTCTTAACTTGCACATAGTACTAATCCTCATATTTCTACAACACTTGGCCTTTAAAGTTGGTTTGGATTGTCACTATTGAGGAAATATGGCATCTACGGCTTAAGGCATTTACAACATGGTTTTATTTTCCCTTAATATAACTGGTATTGAAGTCATAATCAAATATCAACTCCAACCATCTTCTTTTTCGAGCATTCAAACTAGGTTGGGTAAATAGATATTTCAAATCGTGATGATTGGTTTTCATCTCAAAAGGCTTTCCCAACAAGTAATGCCTCCACATCTACATTGCATGAACCACTGATGCTAACTCTAAATCATGTGAAGCATAATTTTTTTCATAGGGTTTCATCTTCCTTGATTCATAAGTTATTACTTTCCCTTCTTGCATTAAGACTCCACCTAAGCCTTCTCTTGATGCATATGTGATAACAATGAAGTCACCATCAAGATCTAGTATTATATCAATAGAGAAATCGAATATCCTTTCAGGTGGTAGTCCAGGTAGTTCCTCTAGAAACACATCCACAAACTTTTGTAAGATAGGATATTTTTCCATATTTGTCTCTCCAATTTCCATCATTTCACCTTCTTCTACCTCCCAGTAATCCTATGGCCTACAGTTGTCAATGTCATCTTGAGAAATGAATTCCTTATATTCCTCAAGATTTTCCATCTTTACTACAAATATTTTGCATCCGTTCTTCTTGGCCCTAAGCAATTACATGGAGGAGATTTAATGCAACTTGACTTCCCTAGGTATCTCTTACATCATTACCTAGTTACCTAAATCATCCAAGCACTCCATTGTTTTGGCATGACAGTCTACCTTGGCTTTATTCCTAGGATAACATCATAGGATCCTAAGTGTGATACATATAGGTTTATCGCTATAGGGAAACAAGGAAATTCAATCCCAGCTTCGAACAAGCATTATTCCAACATTTCTCTTATTTGGTTTGCATATTCTATAACCTGTGACTTTTCCATATAACCAACTTTCCTAGATATTTTCTTTGCTATTCTAGGTGAAATAAAAATTTCAATAGCTCTAGCATCTATAAGTATGAAAATAGGAAAACCAAATAAAATACTAGGAGTCTCCATTGGATTAATTTGATACTCTACTTGACAATCATCCAAGGAAGCATTAATCTTTTTTTGGAATTCCATTTGTTGGGAAGGAAGTGGGTTTCCATAAGGTCATGACCCAGAAGGCTTATTGAGACAATTTATAGCAAAGTGGTCTCCACCACATGTGAAGCATCTCGTTGATGGTCCTTTCTTCCTTGTAGATTCCCTTGGTCTACTAGCATTACCTTTAGCATTGTTAACATTACTTCCATTGAAATTATTCCTTTTGTGTTCCCTCAATTCTCTTCCTTTATCTTGGGGTCCCTTATCCCTTTGCTTCTAAGAATCTTGCACTCCATCAAATTTCCTTAGAGTTAGTTTAACTTGGGCTTCTCTGAACTTCTTACAGTTTCTATTCTCTTGGCAGATGGAGATGGATTTGAGCTTCTTATCTTGTTAATCTATCCTTCTCATAAACTAGATCTATAGTGGTTGGACCATGAACATCTACTTTGCCTTATATCTAGCTATTAATCCCCATAATGAATTTCCTTATACGGAAATGTTCATCCTTTTGCTACATTGGTACATAACATAACAGATGAGTGAACTTTTCCCAGTACTCATTTACTGGCATCTCTCCATGTTTAAGATTTTGAAAATCAGTAAGTTTTTGGTCGTAAAAGGGTTGGGGTAGCCATCTTTTCTAGAATATTTCCACAAACTCATTCCATGTAAGTTTCAAAGAACTAAGCCTGAGTTCCATTTTCTTGTTCATCCACTAATTAGAGGCTTCTCCCGCTAACTGATAGGCTCCCCATACCACTTTTGTGACCTCATAATAGTTTATGATCTCGAAATATTTTTCCATCTGAATCAACCATGCCTCAGCTTCTTCCCCGCTGGTGTTACCTTTAAATTTTGTGGGGTTATTTTCCTCATGTCCCTAGAAATTTCAATAGCCAAATGCTTCCTACTAGTTCCTTCAGATTGAGAGTGTGATTTCTCTTTCTCATGTTTGTGATTCTAAATATGATCATGAGAATTCTCTCCCTCATCTTCATGGATAGGGACTTCTTCATTAATCAATACTTCTTTTTCTATTCTATCTTTTTCCCTTACTCCCTACTCAATATTTCCCAACCTTGCATTGGTTTCATGAATGATAGCCAAAGTTTGATCCAATTTGGCTTTAGCACCCTCCAGACCTTGTCTTACTTACTGACTCCCTCCAAGATTAGTCCTTGTTCTCACCATCCTTTCAAAGAAACAGGTTATACCTAAAGGTTCATATTTATTAGATTCAATCATGTTCTTATTATCTTATGGATAACATTTAAATGAGCATTCATTCACACATAAAATAGATTTCACATAAGATTTGAGCATAAGCTTATGGTAAACATATGATTTTTATTATTCATAAGGATCTCAATATCCTTTCAATTTAAAACATAGAGTGACTATTAAAATATTCAAGTGGAGAGTATCCATCGAAGTCACTCTTAGACACATAACTCAATGGGGTATACTAGATTTTTTTGTTCATCTCTCATTTTCTCATATCTATCCCAAAAGGGGTAGTAACCTTTGGATTTATCATCCGATACATAGCTACGGGGGACATAATCCTCTGACTCATTACTTGAGGAAATTACAATCACTCCTAACATAGGAAGGACTCTAGGGTCTCTAAATATGAATGCTGGAATGACACTCCCTTATGAGGGAATATCCCTGGAAAGTGATAAGGAATCAGACTTTGTTAGTGAAACTGGAGGTAAATAGTTGAAATTTTCCTCCTCCATCATCCTTCTATTTACTTCACTAATCAGAGAAAGGGTGTTACTGATAATTTCAATATTGCTTAATCAAACAACATTATATCATAGTTGGTTCCCTCAATTGTACGAACAATGGCCTCTTTTTCCTTCTTGGCTTTCAGGTAGCATTCATTCCCGATTAATGACTTTCTTGCAGTTAACCTAAGATGCACCATCCTGGCACAAAAAATTCCAAACATTATTCTCATTCAATGTTGGATGGAAAGTATGGCAAGCACATAGGTTCTAGAGCTAAATCTAGTAGCTCTGATACCACGTGTAACATGCCAATTGTTCATGTAAGTAAATTTCCTAATTTTTCACTTTCAAGTAAATAAACTATGTTTCATAACCATTGCTATAAAAAAATTCTTTTTCCAAAAGAGAAAAAATGAGCATAAATGGCAACAAATTCCAAGCATTGATTTTATTTGCAATATAATATTCCATGTATATTACAATTTTTCCAAAGTTTGTATACAAAATACATACATAGCTCAATCAATCTTCACAGTAATAGATATAGATGGTCCATTAATATCCTTTCAAATCTTAGTCCCCAGCTAAGGAGGAGAAGCATCACTTGAGTGCTTTTCCATCAACCACAGACTCAAATGCAGTCCCCCACACATCTATCATTTGATAGATGTCCCTAACCTTCAATGAAGAGATTGGTGGAGTAACCTCATAACTACAACCACTTTGATCTTAGTGTTGTGCCCTAAATAACTATAACTTGTAGACACTACAATCTTGAACTATCATGCATAAAAGGTACACAGTGAATTAACAATGGTGCAAAAGGCAATCACACTACTTTGGCCAAAGTATTCTCACTCAGTACTTTGAGTGATAGGCATCCTATTCACATACACTACTCTAGCATGATTTTACTTTAGGCCATTATAATCTATGTATACGTAATTTCGTTCAATAAGTAATCATTAACCTTAGAAATAACCCATTCCCCTTTTCCTATAACACAATGGTATCTCTACCAATAAAGCATAAGCATAAGTTATCCCCTTCAATGGATATTCTAATCCTAGGTATAACATATGAGCTTTCTAATTCTACAAATTAACTTTACATAAACAACTTAATGAGATATTCTTGTTTCATCAATCCTAGTATATAATACTATAAATGACAAACAAACACTCCTTAGTATGGAGTAAGTACAAACACTCATAAGGAAATCATATCAATAAGACTCTTTTCCTTTCCAATAAGCAAATAGATTATTACTCTATTTCAAGCAATCAAATGCAATTCCATATATATACACACAAGACATTCAATCTTTCAAAAAAGAGATAAACATAAAGAGAATAGAATCTCACGCATACTAATTGCTTTAATCCAATTGAATCTCTGGTTCTTCAGCTTGGCCCCCTCTTAAAATCAACTTAGCAAAAATCCCTCTCAATTACTCTCACTAATGTTTCCTCACAAAATACCTCCCAGCAAGTTAAGAACCTCACAAATAAAATGCACCAGAATGGAGAACATAATAATGCATAGTAGTAGTGTATCCAAATGAAGTAATAGTGCCTTTATTTATACCCAAAAAACAACATCTATAGGCTAGAAACAAGGCCTATAAAATGACACTTCTCAACTCAATTCAATTGACTCAGCTTGACAAACAAAAGGTGGTGAATTCCTATCTCAATACTCATCAAAACAGGACAATAGGTCGACTCTTTTCTTGCCAACAACATGTTTGACTGATTCATATTGCACATGTTCAAATTTGGAAATTGACTTACAGGATCAAGAGAATTCTAATGAATCATAGAGTTCATAATATGGCGCCAACAATTCACCATATTCCCTATTTCCCAGCTTGTTGCTTAATAGAGGAATGCGTCAATACTCATTTGGTTGTGTTTTAAATAGTTGACTTGGTCTATTCCAAAGCAATCAACACATAACTTATGAGTCGACTTCCCTTTTTATAGTGTTTCTTTATCATTAAATATGTATGTTGCTTTGTATATTGCACAACACTTTACATTATGCTTTATAAACTATGCACAACAGATATAAACTTATGCATTTCCATCACTTATATCAATGATACTATATGTGACTTAATTACTTAGCATTGAGCTATTATATGAAGTGCTATATTCACATTATATTGGCCATGTCTTGTATATTCTATAAATTGACCAAAGTATATATATAATATATATAAATATATATGTATATATATAAATATATAAATATATATGTATATATATAAATATATAAATATATATGTATATATATAAATATATAAATATATATGTATATATATAATTACTAAATAGCATTTAACGCTATATATATATATATATTTGAATATATGTTTATATTTATATATTCTTTACCAAATAAGTTTGTCAAAATAATCCATTTGTTATACAAATAAATGAGATCAAGTTAATATTTCATATACAATATCGTATGTATATACATATCTATATTCATGTATACGTACATACACATATATCGACATACTCGTATGGACATTCCCATTTGTTAGCACATACACAAATATTGACATGTGTGTATATATATATGTATATATCTCATATATATGCATTCGATTGTACAATCAATCACATAGAAAATTGCTATCTTATTGATAGGTATATATACATGTGATGTATATATATACATACATGTCTTATTGTCCTTTCAATATCCCTATGCCCATGAACAATCCATCCATGAGCATGCGTAGGTATGTGTACCTACGTATTCTCATGTACGTATTATCTCATATGTATGGGTTATTATCAACATGCATATGTATACATACATATGCATTCTATGTTTATATAACTTATCAATCAAGTATAGTAATATGAAGAAATCACATGCACCAAGCACTAAATACAAACCAAGAATGCTCTAAACAGAAATCAAGATCCTTCCTAATGCAAACACATTATACTAAAGGATGACTTACCAATTCCCAAAACTATGACTTAACTCAACCATTCTATAAGTGAGTGTGTGTAAGCTCAGTTAGGTTTCATTAGAGGTTACCCAACCAATTTCTTCTCCTGAGTGATACTTCCCCTTGCTTCCCAAGGATTGTATCTGAATCAGCATCCAACTTAACACATTTTCATAGTAGTCATTTGTTCATCAAAACAAGCATTTGCATTATACATTTCATAGTTAGAATATCACATTCAATAACCATTCATTCCAGATATCCATTTCATTATATAACATCAAGTCAAATAAACATTCATTCATAATTTTCCAATGATTTAGATAAACAAAGTGCAACCATATATAGGTAATAGTAAATAGGTAAATGCACAACGGGGTGTAACAAAAGTGCTTGAGTGATGCTTCTCCTCATGTAGTTAGTGGCCAAGATTTAGGAGGTCATTTTGGACCATTTGTATATCTAGTTTATGTGAGTTTTTTTAAGCTATGTATGTATCATGTGTCCATCTTTATGGAAATTGTAATGTGAAATGTTATTTTGAATATATTTATGTAAAGTTAAATCATACTTATATTATTGGAAATGATTTTTTGATTATGCAACAGAAAGTTTGGATAAAGTTATATTTCAAATGATGCATTTATTATTGAAGAGAAAAGAAAAAAATATATTTCTCTACATTGGATGCATAGATAATTACATATGGGTAAAACTTAGTAGATTTATTAGGGAGAACAATGGGCATGTTACAAAATACATTGAACATACTCTTTTTAAATTTCTAGATTATTTGTTTTAGCTTTTTCTTTTGAAGAGTATACTTGAATTTCAACACATGGTTTCTTGGAATTGAACCTTATTAAGGAAGGGAGCCTCAGTATGGTATTGAGAGGCACTCTAGGAGATGTAAGTTGAATAGCGATGAAGAGATATAAGGACTTTCCGTAAAGAGTGGAAGATGAGTTCAACTGCAAGGTGTAGTTGATCGACAGTAGCAAAAAGTATCGTAACTTGTTGCCTATTAAAGGCTACAACAAGGGGGTCATCGGTCAATTATCTTGGTTTGAGTGTATGAATTGATGGAGAATGGAATCCTAAAAAATCATTTTTCAACTCCACCAGTTGGTGCCTATTGTGGTTGTAAAATTTTAAGATCATGTTGGCAATAATGAGGGGGTTAGCAATATTGGTATTCCTACAGACATGAACACAACCATCATTCACAAGGATGTGAAGGCAAAAAACATGGCTCTTGAGTATGTGCTCTATGGCCACCTCAATGAAAAGAGTGATTTCTTTAGCTTATGCATCATAGCGCTTGAACTCTTGATCGACCATCGTGCTTTCAACTCTCATAGTGATGCAAAATTTAAAACAAAACATTAAAAAATAAATCCAATTATAATCTCAAACAATTAAATTATAAAATTATAAGATTTAAATGACATCTCTAATGCTTAGCTTATGTTATATATACAAAGCAATGGAACCCACAGGCCTAGTTTGCTCCTAGGAATAATATTAAATGCCAGAAACCTCAACTGATAGCAATTCTATATGAGAGCTAGATTTTGATCCTAGAAATAATATTAAACGCTAGAAACCTCAACTGATACCAATTCTATATGAGAGCTAGGTTTCAATCCTAGAACTCATGGAACAAGACAAGAGAAACAAATGTCTACAATATAACATTTTTTATAAGATGAGTTACTCTGTCAAAGCAAACAGCTTCCATAATGTCTCAGGGTAGGATTGAATAGAAGAGAGCACCAGGTGGTGGACATGAGTCACTGGGAACTCTACCACTATGATAAATGAGAGGATTCAACATTTTAGTTGCAAGAAGAGTATGAAGAGGACCGTGTTGTTACTAGTGTTGCAATGTGCTCATTTGCAAGTTAGATGGAGACCTTCCATCTCTAAGGTGCTTCTCATCCTTGAATCCATTGACTATCTTTTTTCAAACATGATATTTTTATTATAAAGCAAGGAAATGGACCTCAAATCTTCAATAGTAGAGGTGACTTTATATGGCTTATGTCTTTCATAGGACCGATTCCTTCTTTTCATGGACAATTTTATCTTTTTTTCCAATTCCCAAAAATTTCCAAAAATAATATTCTATACACAAACATAAGAATATAATGCATCATTCTTTAAATATCTTTATTATTCGATAGGATATATATATATAGTGTGTGAGATTTGAGCCTGAAACAAGTTTTGCACCTACAAACCACTATTAAGTTATTGAAAAATAAGTTTCAGTTGTCATTTAATGGAAAACTTGCTCCAAAATATTAGGTAAAAGCCTCCAAATTCTCACTTATTACATAAAAGCTAGATAAATATTGATTTGACAACTCCATGGGATCATTCTATTTCTATTTTCAATGATTTTTGTCAATTTGATGGCAACATTTTTTATTCATTTGGGTGATCCCACAAAGCTGGTTTACAATTTCTAGGAGATTTTGATTTTTGCTAAAGTCACACATTTTTAGAAAATATAATGATTTTAGCCTTAAAAAGTTCCATTTAAAGCATTTCAATTGAAGAGAGTTTGATCAAACTACCTTAGATCAAACCCCCTTGGATAGAACCCCACTAATTTTAAACCATACCTATAACAGAGTCTTATTTACACCTATCAAAATGTTGATAAAAACCCACTTTTGATTTACCTTTTGGGGGATCAAATGAATTCATTTTTAAAAAAAAATTAACTTATGTATTCCTTATTATAAGCTTCCCAAAAAGTATAATTTTAAATAAATTTAATTTTATTATTATTTTTTTATTTTTATTTCTCGTGAATGTAGGTTTTTCATTGAAAATCAAGCTCTTTGTTCTGCACATGTGGAAAAATAGAAGATTATCAAAAAAAATTGAAAAATATGAGCACACCAAATATTGAAGTCCTTGATCCAACAAAAAAAAAATGAATTTCGATACATACTAAAAAAGTTGTGTTATACAGTCCACTTATGTCTGAATTACATAATTGGTTTGACTTCGAAACTTGATTAAGGAAAAAATATTTAATAAAACACTATGAAACTAATTGGAAGCACTAGATATCATAGTTGCAAATCTAAATTCAAAAAAAAAAAAATTATCCTTCATGGAAAAAAAGTCATGTTATACAGTGAGCGTCACTTCTTAAAAATGGTGTTTACTGAAAAAAAACTAGTTTTTGAAGGAGATGGGAAAAGAAGTACAATTTGATTTCAAAAATTTTGAAAAAAATATATTTAGAATCTACAGAAAAAATGTCACAAATCACTAGTTTGCATCATCTTTGAATTCCTCACAGTTTAGCCACTATAGGTGTCTGAAAGTGAAGATTTAGTTAGAAAAAATAAGTTTTGTGTCTAGTTTGGCCAAAAATTGTAAACTAATATTGTGGGATCACCCATTTGCATTGCTTTATGTTTTAAATTTGTACCATTTACAAATATTTCATTATTAGATAATACTTAATTTTTTTAAGGAAAAAACCTAGATTTGTCTAATTTTATTTCATTCCATTATTTAACACTTATTATTAAGGGTGTTGTCACAATAGTGGTTTACAATTCTTGAGAGGAACGAATTTTAGCTGAAATCACATATTTTTAGAAAATATAATGATTTAAGCCTTAAAAATTTTCATTTTAAGGATTCCAATTGAAGAGGGTTTGATCAAATCACCTTAGATCAAACCCCTTGGATAGAACCTCGCTAGTTTTAAACCATACCTATAAATGCATCTCCTTTACACCTATCAAAATGCTGATAAAAATCACTTTTGATTTAGCTTTTGGGGGATCAAATGAATTCATTTAAAATTTATTTCAAATGATTATGGTATTCCTCAGAACAAGCTATCCAATGAATATAATTTTAATATGTTTTGGTTTTGTTATGTATTTGTTTTTTAAGTTTTATTAAACATAGGTTTTTCATCGAAAATGAATTTATTTGTTCTTCACATGTGGAAAAATAGAAGATTATCAAAAAAAAATTGAAAAATATGAGTGCACTAGATATTGAAGTCCTTGATCCAACAAAAATAAAAATAAAAAATTTTGACATATACAAAAAGTTACACGTTATACAATCGCATTGTGTCTGCGAATTGTAATTCGTTTGACTTTGAAACTTGATTAAGGAAAAAATATTCAATAAAAAACTATCTAACCAAGTGGAAGCACTAGATATCGTGAGTTACAAATCTAAATTTGAAAGAATTAGAATTTTATCCTTCATGGAAAAAATTTTATGTGTTATATGGTGTACACTTTTAAAAATGTTTTTTAAAAATTCAATTTTCGTGGGAGATGGAAAAAGAGTGCAATTTGATTCAAAAAAAATTTTGAAAAAAATATTTTTAGAATCTACGACAAAATTTGATGAGACTCTAGTTTGCACCATCTTCAAATTCCTCACGTTTAGCTGCTATAGGTGCGAATGTGAAGATTTAGTTAAAAATAATAATTTCAGTGTCCAGTTTGACCAAAAATTGTAAACCACTATTATGGGATCACCCTTAATTGTTTAATCCAACCACATGCAACTAGAATTTGTAGCACATCCATGCACAAACACACCATCCACATGTAAAGGGTACAACACCCTATAAATGTTGCTTATATAATAAAAAACATACATATAGTTTTTTATCGACGTAATCCTTGAAGCTCATTTAGGTGCAAGTGCTAGTATACAAAAAAAATAGAAAACAATAAATAATATATCTTTTATGGATAAATCTTTGTAATATAATAGAATTTAATTAATATAAAAGAGGAGATTGTTTATCAATCGTAAGAGTTTGAAAGTTTGTGTACATAAAATAATAAAGTGAGGATAAGATATAAGATAAGATAATAAGATAATAATAATATAATAATTATATATCCAAGATGAAATAAAAAAATAAAAAAAAAAGATAAGATAAAATAATAAGATAATAATATTATAATAAAATAGAATAACATATTAGCAAAATAATAATAATATAAAATAAAAATATATTAATATAATAATACAAACATTTTATTTTTTATAGGTAAGTACTGTCAAGGGGACAACTCCCACAAATACGAATCCAAAAAGAGAAGAGATGCATGCCCTAACGAGAGGGGTGCAACACAAAAGGACCCAGAAAATGAACAGTCCAAACCACAAGCATACATGATAAACATTAAATTTGTTTCTTTGCCGATCCAAATGCCATTCGAATAGACGAAAGAGATTTCTTCCACTTAACTTCAGTCCTGTCCTGTCCTGACTCAAAGGCAGTATAAGGATCACCACGCTCGCGCCCAATCTTCACTGCATCTTTGCAAGTGGCAGCAAGAGAAAAGGTGGAAACCTCATCCCTACCAAGGAGGCTCAACTGAGTGCACTCAGGAGAAGACATGCCATCATTACCATTGAAAGCATCCAAACATTTATCTTGCGAAGCAGGCTCATGAGGGGACGATGAAGTATTGGCCTCCACCAACGAAAGGGGGGATTCTGTCGTGCAAGTAGCCTTCAAGTTGTGGGACGAAGTAGGAACTGGGCTCTTAGAAGTAGGAGTGGGAGGAGTTCCAGTCTTTGTAGGAGGAGAGATGGCATAGTGGCATGAATTAGCACCTTCCCACCATGAGGGTTTGCGAATAGGAGCATCATTGGCATGCACCCCAGCATGTCTTCGTCGACATTGAGCAGAACCATGGTCTGTGGCAAAGCAAAATCTGCACCTGAATCCTATCTTTTCATAATCTATTGGCTAACACCAATGTCTCTTTCCAACTTTGAGATATATATCTATCGAAAGACCTTTTGATACATCCATCTCCACACATAAACGAGCACATGTCGAATTTTCATAGTTGATTGTCTCCTTTGAGAGGTAGTGATATTTCCCCAAACCATTTCCGATCGCCTTCAGACAACCAATTTCCCAAAATTGTAAGGGGAGGTAAGGTAAACGGACCCACAAAAATGTTGTTGAAAACGTCTCTGTGCGTGGATCAAAACAAGGGAACCAGGGCTTCATGCACAAAAAATTTCCATGGAGAAGCCATGGGCCAGTGTTGAGCACCATCTCTTTGTCATCCACAGATTCAAATTCTAAGATAAAAAAACTTTTCGCACATGGGTATATACTGATTTCGTCTTCTAGATAGTCTTTCCAATTTGCCTCGATCCATGAATGAAGGTCACAGAGTTAAGGCCAAACCTTTGTAAAATGACAAATTAGAGCATGTTCCACCAAAAATTCTTCCCTGTCACAAGCTAATTCATCAAGGCAGATCTCAGGAGCAGAGGCCGAGTGCCAAACAACAAAGGGAGGGCTCACAGGAGCGCCGTCGAAAGACAAAAGGGTATCGGGCATATGCCCAGGAGGGGCCACACCAGAAACGCATGAACCCAACTTACCCACCGTCGCAGAGAGATCGCATTGCTGAGAGGAGGGGCGCTCAGATAGTGCATCTGCAAAACTCTTCTTTGAGCCTCCCCCAGGCACACAGCCAAAACTCATATTCAGAGTGCCAGTCGTTGCAGATAGAGAAGGAACAACCATTGTTGGCATACCACCAACAACCAGACACTGACCATCATCCCTCGAGCCCCTAGATACCAACAGAGAGCCAGGTTTATCATTACACGAGGGCACCCGCATAGCCCGAGAAGCTTCACCATCCGCGTTAGGGCAGGCAGTACACATCAACGCACCCAAAGAATCAAACCAACCTTGGCCCGGCACAGAAGAAGGTGCACAAAATTCCAATTCGGATTTCGCAGAGGTTGCGAAGGGCGCAAGAGTTGCAGAAATTTTTGGCAGAGCAGGGAGCGCCATTTTTTTTATAATAATACAAACATAATAACATATTAATAAAATAATACTAATATATTAATAAAAATATAATTATATCATATATATAGATTAGTAATTTATAATTAATAATTACTAGAGTTTTGACAAAATTGTATATTTATCATGAAAAAACTAATAATAAAATCTAATTATTAATAATAAAAATTAAAAGAATGTAAATTAAATTACTTGTTAAACACATAAAGTATAACTAAATTAAGAAAATAATAATAAAAAATAAGTGCATGTTACCTTTTCTTTTTTTATTGATTAGATTTGAACTGGTGATAGGTCATTACAACAAGCCGTTACACCAAGCATCAACGGGCTCAAGTGCATGTTACTTATTAAAGCACACAGATTCCCATCTGAAAATAAGGAAAAGGAAATGGAGATAATTGCAGAGGGAAAAGGCAATGGATATAATTCCAGGTCTTCCAGATGACATTGGCAGACAGTGTTTGTTGAGGGTGCCATTAACCTCACACTACAAGCTCCCTCTTGTTTCTAAACGTTGGAAAAGCATTGCATGTAGCCCACTCTTCTATCAAGACAGAAAGATCTTTGGTATGTCTCGGGAAATAATCATACTACCCTGCAAGGAAGAATCAGATGGTAAAGGTTGCAGAATAAAGCTTTACGACCCTCTCCAAAACTCATGTGAAACTCTGTCGCCATTTCCCCCTAAACTTCCATATTTTTCACGTTACTCTTACTGTGTTCCCTTCAACCACAAATTTTTTGTCATGGGCTTTCTTACCGAATGGCCAGAGCTCAAAATTCACAAAGCACTTGTCATCTACGATTTTACTTCTGCTATTATCCTACTTCTTGCTTTTTTCATTCAATAAAAATATAGAATTTTCTTTTTTCATTCAATAAGTATATAGTATTTACTTCTGGTATTTCCCATGTTTCTTTGTTTTAGGGAGATGGAAGCAAGGCCCTGACTTTCCCGACAGCAGACATAATTTCTGTTGTTCGGTGGACTCAGCTAAAGGACTGATTTACATTGTTGGAGGATGTGGCAGTGATAAGGAGGCATTGGATACCGCCATAGTTTATGATATAGAGGAAGAGCAATGGGAGTATCTTCCTCCCATGCTTTGGAGAGAAGATAAGTGTTGCAGTGTGTTTATTGATGACAAGTTTTATGTGGTGAGCTATGTGAGTGGTCTTATACAAGCTTATCATCCAAGCACATGACAATGGAGTGCCATAAGGAGTTGCTATGATTGCGGTATTCAGCCTGCCTTAGTATATTGCAATTTCTTTGCCAACTTAAAGATGAGTAAACTTGAAGATGCCAACTTCCTCATCCTTGATTTATTTGCAACCTTTTCTCATGTTATCTTGAACCCATTTTTATATGGTAAAAATGTTACACCCCATGTGTTATTACCTATTTACTATTACCTTGTTTGGTGAATTACTTCAATAAATGTGAATGTGTTTATTTAAGTGAATTCTAATGGAAATATCTTGGATGAATGTTCAATTCAATTAAATCCTTTATGATTCAGTATATGAAATATATAATGTGAATATGACATGTATGGGAAGAATATGAATGCATTGATTCAGCTAACTACTACTATGGTGAACTAAGTTGAAATACAGGAACACGTTCAAGCCTCTGGAAGAGAGAGAAGTATCACTCAGGAGAAGAATTGGTCTGGTAACCTCTAATTCAGTCTTATTGATCATTCACACACTCATGCCCTAGTTGGTCCTAGTTGAGTCAAGCCAGTTGGGTAGATGGTAAGTGATCTTTAGTCTAGTTGTGTATATTTATATTTATTTGCTATCTTAATTTTGAATGTTTGAATGAGGGATGAGATGAAGTCTTAAAGTTGTGTTGAAGTCCTTCCTTGAGTGTTTATTTGTATATCAATGAGATATATGCATTTAATTTATATATATGTATATATGTATGTTTCTTTGGTAAACTCATACATGTGAGTAAATACATACATGAGTATATGTAGGTAGATGTACCTACGCATGCTCATGGATGGATTACCCATATGCTATAAAGCATATAGCACATAAAGTATATAGTGCATAAAGTATATGGCGTAACATTTAGAGAAAAGAAGGTAGAGGATAAAGTCTTTAAAGACCAAGTCAAATCATGAAACAAAGCAAGTAAGAGGTATATTATTGTGTAAACATTTTGAAGAGTTAATATTGTTTAAGAAACCTATAGAATATGTCAAGCCTGTGCCTATGAAGGTGGTGCCAAGTATTAAGAGGTGGCACCATATTAGCTTGAGGTTGGAATGTAAAAGAAGTATTTGAATTCGTATAAGCATGCAAATAAGTGCTTATACACAGTCAAGTGCAAACTTGGCAACATTTTGTAATGGAATTCAAATTATGAAACCTGTTTTGAGCTTGTTGTCCCAAATATCAAGTCAGCTTAGCCATTTGTGTGGTGAGGACTGTCATGTGTTGCAAACCTGTGAGTGAGTCGTTGCATGAGGATGAAAGGTGGCATAAATACTTACTTGTTTGTAGCCTTTGGTTGCTCACAAATTAGTGTAAAAAGAGGTGCTCATTCTTCCAAATGCATCACTTATCAATATGATTTCTTAAGAGTTATTCTGCTACAAATTTAACTTGCAAAGTGAGTTGAGAGTTTATGAGATTGAGAGTTGTATTATTTCTTTTTATTTGATTTGTTGAGAGATTTAGAGTGAATCTAGTAGAGGTTGCAAGTGAACTTGAGGAGAAGAATATAAATAGTTGGAAGATTTTTAACAGGCATGTGGATTTCTACCTCTTTATTCTTATGTCAGATAGATTGTTTATTTTATCATCATGTTGAAAGATTTCCTTTTACTTGTATAAGATGCTTGGATATACTTTCATATACTTTGGTTGTTTCTTGTTTTTTGAAACATTACTTTTGATATTTACTCATATAGATACGTATATAATTATTGTAATATTATATGTACATAAATACTATTGTACTATACATATATTGTTAGTACTTTATGAAGTATAGTGATACTCTAGGTGTGTAGCATAAGATAGAGTTGCTTTGAAACATTTGATTTTCCTGTTAGATAATGTGAGATAAATGGAAGGTTATTCTTGAGATTAGGATAATCTTCGGGAAAGGGAGTAACCTAGAATAATATAGAATACTAATGGCCAAAATACAAATCAAGCAATTGTAACTTGGTAAATATAGATGGCCCTCACTCAAAGTATTGGTTGTTGAATCTTTGACAAAAGTAGTGTTGGTAGCCACTATCTACACTGTCAATTCACTATGATCCAAATGCATACTAAGCTAAGAATATCATAGAATTAGAGGTTGACTTTATGGTAAGCTGTAGACATGTAGGAAACATCACTATGCTTAGAAAAGGCTACTTGAAAGATGAGGTTACCAAACCAATCTCTTCGTCGATGGGTAGGGCCATCTACTAGTTTGGTAGATGTGTGGGGGACTGTAGTTAGTCCATGATTGGCAGAAAAACACTTGAGTGATGCTTCTCCTCACATGCAGTTGGTGACCAAGGTTTGAGAGGACATTCTGGACCATTTGTATATCTAGTTCATGTGAGCTTGTTTAAGCTATGTATGTATCATGTGTCCATCTTTATGGAAATTGTAATAATGTGAAATGTTATCTTGAATATATTTATGTAAAGTTAAATCATACTTATATTATTGGAAATGATTATTTGATTGTGCAATGGAAAAGTTTGGATAAAGTTATTTTTCAAATAATGCATTTATCATTCAATAGAAAAGAAAAAAAATTATTGCTCTACATTGGATGCATAGATAATTAAATACAAGTGGGTAAATATTAGTAGATTTACTATGGAGAACAATGGGCATGTTACAAAATACATTGAATATACTCTTTTAAATTTTCAAGATTATTTATTTTAGCTTTTTCTTTTGAAGATTATACTTGAATATCAACACATGGTTTCTTGGAATTGAACCTTATTGAGGAAAGGAGCCTCAGTATGGTATAGAGAAGCACTCTGGTAGATGTAAGTTGAATAGTGATGAAGAGATATAAGGACTTTCCACAAAGAGTAGAAGATGAGTTCAACCGTCAGGTGTAGTTGATTAGTAGCAAAAAGTATTGCAACTTATTGCCTATTAAATTCTACATGGGGTTCATTAGTCAATTATCAATGGTTCGAGTGTATGTCTTTCAATGGAGAATGGAAGCTTGGAAAATTATTTTTCAACTCCACCGATAGGTGCCTGTTGTGGTTGTAAAATTTCAAGATCACGTTGGGAATAGTGAGGGAGTTAGGAATATTGGTATTCTTACATGAAGACATGAACACAACCATCATTCACAAGGATGTGAAGGAAAAAAACATGGCTCTCAATTATGTGCTCTATGGCCACCTCAATGACAAGAGTGATGTCTTTAGCTTATTCATCATAGTGCTTGAGCTCTTGATCAACCATTAAGCTTTCAAATCTCATAGTAATTTCCTTGAGTATATCCTCGTATCTAATTGGGTGGTGGGCATGAGTCACTAAGAACTCTACCAAAATGATAAATGAGAGGATTCAATATTCTAGTTGCAAGAAGAGTATAAAGAGGACTGTGTTGTTATTAGTGTTGTAGTGCGTTCATTTTCAAGTTGAATGAAGGTATTCCATCTATAAGGTGCTTCTCATCCTTGAATCCATTGACTATCTTTTGTCAAATATGATATGTTTATTATAAATAATGGATTTGGACCTCAAATCTTCAATAGTAAAGGTGACTTTATGTGGCTTATGTCTTTCACATGATCTTTTCCTTCTTTTCATGGAAAATTTTATCTTTGAACATCCAATTCCCACAAATTCCCAAAAAATAATATTCTATACACAAACATAAGAATATAATGCTTCATTCTTTAAATATCTTTATCTACCAAGAGGCTATAAATTGTGTGAGATTTGAACCTAAAACAAGTTTTACACTTGCAAACCACTATTAGAAGTCATCAGAAAACATATTTTAGTTGTCATTTAATGGTGAACTATGTAATGTCCCCTTCCAGTTGACATCTCTTCATTCTTGAGATTAGCCTATTATGTGACCCTCGTAGGTTGATAGGGTGGATAGAGGGTCTTGTTGAGGCATGGCTTGGCTTTAGTTATCTGAATCATTCAGTTTGGCTTTCGTTCGGGGTCATTTGGACATCATTTGCTTGACTTACTATTTTTAGTAAGTGGAGACACTCAATGGAGCACCCCTGCTATTTTTAGCAGTATCGTCTGGTCATATGCATATTCAATCACTTATCATTCGGCTTCAGAAAGTTCATCAATTGGACTTATTTTGAGAGAGATTAATATTTATTTTCCAAAATAAATATTAATTAAATTGAAGCTTATATTATAAAGTTATAATATAATTAAATATTATAACTTAAGTGACTTTATGGAAGGGGTCGACCATCATGGAAAGGGGGCCAAGTTCAATTATTAATTATAATTATTTTGGGCGCCCAAACTATGGAATTATTAAAAGTGAAATTCAATTTTTATTTAAATGGTGCTTTTGGAGAGAAGTCGACCCTCTTGAAAGAATATAAGGTTTTCACTTGTGAAAACTTCATTATGAATTTCTTATGATATTGATTTCCAGGATTCCTTTTCTAGAGAACAAAGCCTAGGGTTTACCATTTTCTTCTGCATTGGAGAACAAGCCATCTTCAGTGTCTACAGTTCAGAGGCTATGAAATATCAGCTGATTTATTGCCTGTTAGTGAAATAGCTTCATCCAGAAGTTATTACAGAGCATATTGAGAAGTTGTCATTCAGGGTTTGATTAATAATTATCCAGAGATAGTGTTTTTCTTTGAGCGGCTGGTTGATATCCATCTGGCATTAGTTCCAAGAGTGTATGGATTTTATTGTTGCTATTTGGAGGTCGTACCAATCAGCTTGAGGGCCATACTTTGCATTCTATCTTGGGCACCTTGTCTTCTGGTCTTCTGTCTTCACAAGATGGGACACATTGATCTTTGGAATGGTTTGCATCAATCAGGAGGCTGGAGAAAGCTTTTCTGATGGTTGTTGTACTCAAATCTTCATCATTAATGGCGGCTGCAATAACCAGGTTTTTTGAATAAGAGTTATTGCTTTTTACTTTACATGTTGTCTAATCACAGTTGTAAACAGTCTGGAGGAACAATAAATCATTTGACATCAATATATCAATTAGATTACATCATATTTAGCACTGTAATATTTTATTTAAATTTTGTAAGCATTATCTTTCAAAATCTCACTATTACCTTTATATGCAAAAACCACAAAAAAATTCAAAACACTCAAAAAAATGAAAAAAAACAATCAGTTCTGAAACCGTGAGAAAATGAGTTTCTACAGTGGTATCAGAGCGGTTTCCTGCTAGCCTGAGGGTTCGAGATTCATATGCAGCCACAGGAGGTTGGGCCTCACAGATATTGCACTCGCAAGAGAGCTTTGTTTGACAGGGAACAGGGATTGAACAGGCAGCCGAGTACCATGGCTGACAGAACAGAGATTCCTCGAGATCCTAGGGATGATGATGCAGAGGTCAGACAGACTCTTAGAGATCTTTGGACAGGTCAGCAGTAGGTAGCTGATGTATTATAGCAGTTGACCATGATGATACAAAGGATTGGTTCTCCTAGGAGACCATCACCACGTCGTGATGAAGATAGGAGTGATGCAGGTTCACGAAGGATACCCAGGACTGTTTCATGGATAGCAGATAGGCCTACCCGCCCTAATTTTGTGAGGTAGGAGCCCGATGGGGCCATGGCAGATGAGGAGCCTAAGGAGGTTTTCGCGAATATTCTTATGGCAATGAACAATGAATGGGAGTTATTAACCCCAGAGGTTAGAGAGAGAATTACTTTTGACAGATTTATCATACAGAGGTGAGAGCATTACAGGAATAGGTCGGATAGGAGGGCTAGACATCAGAATGGTGACCTAAAGCACATCATAGAGCTTGAGGAGGGTTCCAAGCCCATCATGATTACTCCTTATAGGCACCCAAAGTGGCTTAAGGATGAGATAGAGAAGATTATCAAGGAGTTACTTGCTATGGGTCACATTCGACCGAGTAAGTCACCATTTGCTTCTTCAGTTGTTCTAGTGAAGAAGAAAGATGGTACACTTCTTATGTGCATAGATTATAGAGTCCTGAATAAGAGGACTATTAAGAATAGATATCCCATACCCCATATAGATGAGCTTATTGATGAGCTCCATGGTGCCTGTTACTTTTCGAAGATAGACTTGAGATCAGGATATCACTAGATTAGAGTTCATGAGCAAGATGTTGAGAAGATTGCTTTCCGCTGTCATTGTGGACACTTTGATTTTGTGGTTATGCCATTTGGGCTAACCAATGCTCTAGCGACATTCCAGTCCACCATGAATAGGGTCTTCCACTCACACTTGAGGAGATATGTACTTGTCTTCTTTGATGATATTTTGGTCTACAGCAGGACCTGGCAGGAGCACTTGGCTCATTTGGATACTGTACTCAGCATTTTGGAGAGGGAGTTCTTGTATGCCAAGGAATCCAAGTGTGATCTAGGGATGACTGAGTTGTTATACTTAGGCCATATTATCAATGTAGAGGGAGTGCGGGTGGATCCTGAGAAGATCTGTGCTATCGTAGATTGGCCTACTCTGGCGAACCTTACACAGATGTGAGGATTCCTTGGGTTATGTGGCTTCTATCGCAGATTTGTCAGTGGATATTCACACCATGTAGCACCTATGACAGATTTGTTGAAAAAAGGTGCATTCATTTGGACTCCTTAGGCACAGGAGTGTTTTGTGAGGTTCAAGGAGCTAATGACTACATGTCCAGTGTTGGCACTGCCAGATTTTACGAAGCCTTTTGAGCTTTAGTGTGATGCTTCTGGTGAGGGCATTGGAGTGGTGCTTATGCAGGACAAGCACCCAATTGTTTATGAGAGCAGAAAACTCAGAGGACCAAAGAGGGTTTACAGTATATATGATAAGGAAATGTTGGCCATAATGCATGCCTTGGCCAAATTCAGGCAATATTTAGTGGGCAGTAAGTTTTGTATTAAAACTGATCATAATAGCTTGAGGCATTTCCTATGACAGCAAGATTTGAATGACCATCAACAGAAGTGGGTGAGTAAGTTACAGGAATATGACTTTGATATCACCTATATCAAAGGTACACAGAATGTTGTTGTTGACGCTCTTTCACGCCGGCCTTATCTGAGTTCTATGGTACAGATTGCAGAGGATTGGAGGCACTTGATTGTGGCAGAATATGCCAAGGATACATGGGCATCTGGTATTGTTGAGGGATCTATTGTGGACACCCGGTACACACTTGTAAATGACTTATCATTTACAAGAACAGGATTTTCTTGATCCCAGGGTCAGAGATGAAGAACACCATTTTGTGAGCTTTCCATGATGTACCTACAGCAGGGCATCCTGAGTACTTTAAGACATACAGACAGGTTCAGGAGAGATTTACATGGAAGGGTCTTAAGGTAGATGTTCTTCAATATGTGTGTGAGTGCCCTGTTTGTCAGCAGAACAAGCAGGAGAAAACGTATCCGGTAGGGTTGTTGCAGCCACTTCTGATACCTGGTAGGAAGTGGGAATGCCTGTTGATGGATTTTATTACGGGCTTTCCTAAATCCCAAGGATGGGATTGCATGTATGTAGTTGTGGATCGACTGACGAAGTATGCCCACTTCTTTCCGATCACCACTACTTACATAGCTACATAGGTAGCAGAGGTATTTTTCCGTGAGGTTTTCAGATTGCATGGGTTGCCTCAGAGCATAGTTAGCGACAGGGATAGTTGGTTCCTGAGTCACTTCTGGCAAGAGGTGTTCAGACTTTGTGGAACCGAGCTTACACCGAGCACCAATTACCACCCGCAGACCAATGCTCAAACGGAGATAGTGAACAAATGGGTGGAAGGCTACCTCAGGAACTACATTGCAGGGAAACAAAAGGCGTGGGTCAAGTGGATACACTTATGTCAGTATTGTTACAATACCACCTATCACATGACCATTCAGATGTCCCCCTTCATGGCGTTGTATGGGTATGAGGCGCCTAGTTTTCTTGATTTACTACTGAGTGACAGTAGAGTGCCAAGTGTTGGAGACTTATTGCATGAGAGCCAGGACATTATGAGGGGTCTTAAGGAGAATATTGCTAAGGCACAGAATCAGTAGAAGCAATATGCAGATTAGAAGAGGACAGAGAGATCTTTTGAGGTGGGAGACTTGGTATATCTTATGTTGCAGCCCTACCAACAATCTACACTTAGGAAGAGTGGGTCCGAGAAGCTCAAGCCATGGTATTATGGTCCTTTCAGGATTGTGAGGCATTTTGGAGAGGTGGCTTATGAGCTAGAGCTTCTAACAGATAGTAAGGTCCACAATGTTTTTCATGTGTCACGTCTCAAGAAGGCGTTAGGACATCTTGTGGTACCTTCAGCAGTATTGCCTCCCTTAGATGATGAGGGAAAGTTGATTTTAGTACCTGAGTCGATCCTGGAATACAAGGAAAGACAGCTACGCAGGAGGACTATTAGGGAATATTTGGTGAAGTGGAGAGATTTACTAGTGGAGGATGCTACGTGGGAGAGTGAGGAGATTTTGCAGCATCTGGAGTTGAGATTGCTTGAGGACAAGCAATTTCAGGAGGGGCGGACTATAATGTTTCCTTCCAGTTGACATCTCTTTGTTCTTGAGATTAGCCTATTATGTCACCCTCGTAGGCTGATAGGGTGGATAGAGGGTCTTGTTGAGGCATGGCTTGTCTTTAATTATCTGAATCATTTAGTTTGGCTTTCGTTCGGGGTCGTTTGGACATCATTTGCTTGACTTACTATTTTTAGTAAGTGGAGACACTCAACGGAGCACCCCTGCTATTTTTAGCAGTATCGTCTGGTCATATGCAGATTCAATCACTTATCATCCAGCTTCAAACGGTTCGTCAATTGGACTTATTTTAAGAGAGATATTAATATTTATTTGCCAAAATAAATATTAATTAAATTGAAGCTTATATTATAAAGTTATAATATAATTAAATATTATAACTTAAGTGACTTTATGGAAGGGGTCGACCATCATGGAAAGGGGGCCAAGTTCAATTATTAATTATAATTATTTTGGGCGTCCAAACTATAGAATTATTAAAAGTGAAATTCAATTTTTATTTAAATGGTGCTTTTTGAGAGAAGTCGACCCTCTTGAAAGAATATAAGGTTTTCACTTGTGAAAACTTTATTATGAATTGCATATGATATTGATTTCCAAGATTCCTCTTCTAGAGAACAAAGCCTAGGGTTTATTGTTTTCTTTTGCATTGGAGAATGAGCCATCTTCAGTGTCTGCAGTTCAGAGGCTGTGAAATATCAGCTGATTTATTGCCTGTCAGTGAAATAGCTTCATCCAGAAGTTATTACAGAGCATATTGAGAAGTTGTCATTCAGGGTTTGATTAATAATTATCCAGAGACAGTGTTTTTCTTTGAGCGGCTGGTTGATATCCATCTAGCATCAGTTTCAAGAGTGTACAGATTTTATTGTTGTTGTTTGGAGGTCGTACCAATTAGCTTGGGGGTCGTACTTTGCATTCTAGCCTGGGTGCCTTGTCTTCTGGTCTTTTATCTTCACAAAATGGGACCCATTGATCTTTGGAATGGTCTGCATCAATCACAAGGCTAGAGAAATCTTTTCTGATGGTTGTCGTACTCAAATTTTCATCATTAATGGCGGCTGCAATAACTAGGTTTTATGAATAAGAGTTATTGCTTTTTACTTTGCATGTTGTCTGATCATAGTTGTAAACAGAGGAACAATAAATCATTTGGCATCAATATATCAATTAGATTACATCATATTTAGCATTGTAATATTTTATTTAAATTTTGCAAGCATTATCTTTCAAAATCGCACTATTACCTTTATATGCAAAAACCACGAAAAAAATTCAAAACACTCAAAAACAAGCAAAAAAACAATGAGTTCCGAAACTGTGAGAAAATGAGTTTCTACAAACTAACTCTAAAATATCAGGTAAAAGCCTCCAAAATCTCACTTATCACATAAAAGCTAGATAAATATTGATTTGACAACTCCATGGGATCATTCTATTTCCATTTGCAATATTTTTTGTCAATTTGATGGAAACTTTTTTTATTCATTTGCATTGCTTAATGTTTTAAATTTGTATGCAAATATTTAATTATCAGATAATACTTAATTTTTTTAAGGAAAAAATCCAAATTTGTCTAAGTTTATTTCATTCCATTATTTAATATTTATTATTAATTATTTAATCCAACCACATGCAACTAGAATTTCTAGTGCATCCATGCACAAACACATACTCTCTAACATATTAACATACATATAGTTTTCGATCAGCATAATCCTTGAACCTCCCTTAAGTGCAAGTACTAGTATACAAAAAATAGAAAATAAAAAATAATATATCTTTTATGGACAAATCTTTGTAATATTATAGAATTTAATTAATATAAAAGAGGAGATTATTTATCAATTGTAAGAGTTTGAAAGTTTGTGTACATAAAATAATAAAGTGAGGATAAGATATAAGATAAGATAATAAGATAATAATAATATAATAATTATATATCCAAAATAAAATTAAAAAATAAAAATAAGATAAGATATAATAATATTCTAATAAAATAGAATAACATATTAACAAAATAATAATAATAATATAAAATAAAAATATAATAATACAAACATAATAACATATTAATAAAATAATACTAATATATTAATAAAAATATAATTATATCTTATATATAGATTAGTAATTTATAATTAATAATTACTGAATAAAAATAGAGTTTTGACAAAATTTTATATTTATTATGAAAAAACTAATAATAAAATCTAATTAATAATAATAAAAATTAAAAGAATGTAATATTCAATTACTTGTTAAACACATAAAGCATAACTAAATTAAGAAAATAATAATAAAAAATAAGTGCATGTTACTTGTTTTTTTTTTATTGATTAGATTTGAACTGGTGATAGGTCATTACAACAAGCCGTTACACCAAGCGCCGACGGGCTCAAGTGCATGTTACTTATTAAAGCACACAGGTGCCCATCTGAAAATAAGGAAAAGGAAATGGAGATAATTGCAGAGAGGGAAAAGGCAATGGAGATAATTCCAGGTCTTCCAGATGACATTGGCAGACAGTGTTTGTTGAGGGTGCCATGGACTTCACACTACAAGCTCTCTCTTGTTTGTAAACGTTGGAAAAGCATTACATGCAGCCCACTCTTCTATCAAGACAGAAAGATTTTTGGTATGTCTGAGGAATTGATTATAATAGCCTGCAGGGAAGAATCAGATGGTAAAGGTTGCAGAATAAAGCTTTACGACCTTCTCCAAAACTCATGTGAAACCCTGCCGCCATTTCCCCCTGAACTTCCATATTTTTCACGTTGCTCTTACTGTGTTCCCTTCAACCACAAATTGTTTGTCATGGGCTTTCTTACCGAATGGCCAGAGCTCACAATTCACAAAGCACTTGTCATCTACGATTTTACTTCTGGTATTATCTTACTTCTTGCTTTTTTCATTCAATAAAAATATAGTATTTGCTTTTTTTCATTCAATAAGTATATAGTATTTACTTCTGGTATTCCCATGTTTCTTTGTTTTAGGGAGATGGAAGCGAGGCCCCGACCTTCCCGACAGCAGACATAATTTCTGCTGTTCGGTGGACTCAGCTAAAGGACTGATTTACATTGCTGGAGGATGTGGCAATGATAAGGAGGCATTGGATACAGCCATAGTTTATGATACAGAGGAAGAGCAATGGGAGTATCTTCCTCCCATGCTTTGGAGAGAAGATAAGTGTCGCAGTGTGCTTATTGATGGCAAGTTTTATGTGGTGAGCTATGTGGGCGGTCTTATACAGGCTTATCATCCCAGCACTCGACAATGGAGCGCCATAAGGAGTTGCTATGATTGCGGTATTCAGCCTGCCTTAGTATATTGCGATTTCTTTGGGGAAGTTAGAGAAAGGAATTATCCAGAAAAACAATTTCGCCTACATCCTGAACTCCAGCTTGGATTTATTGGTGCCACAATGTGGCATCAACAGACATTAATTGTTGAATTCGATATGAAAAGTGCGCTGCTCTTTTATCTTTTTGAGCCTTCAATACCGGGAGAGCATGGAGAAGCAAGAAAAAAAGACAAGTGGACTCTCATCAGAACTTTATCTCAAACAGAGTTCCCACACATAATCGATACCATTGGAGCTCTGACTTTGTGATTCTTGTAATCGTAAGGAATTTCAGTGTTGCAATGAGATTTTTGTGGAGTTGGACTAGAAAGGCATGAAAGAAAGAAAAACAAGAGAATCTTAGAGAAAGAAAAACAAGAGAATCTTAAATTAGAAACATATTGCATGTAGCCATTAATTCACTTGGACTTTTGGTCTATAAGATTTTGATTATTGAGCTCTTTTTGGCTTTCATTTATAACATTCAAGAATACAACTGTAATATGCAGACGACCTTGCATTTGGTGACTAAAATTGGCTTTAGCGGTAGACTTGGATATAAGCATTATGACATGAGTAATGTGTATGTTTACAACAGATGATAACGCATATTATTATTAATATTATTACTATATATTGCATGGTCACTTTTTTTTTTTTTTTAAAAATATTATTACATGGTCATTTGTCTTTTTTATTTTAATAAAACTGTATTTAAAAAAGTGAGTTGATTCTCTGTCAAAATTTGAACTACATCATGGATTTTCTTCATCTTCCTACTTTTTTTTAACAATCTTCTAATGCTTTCTACCCCATCTCACTTGGCATCTTTGGCATGGATATTTGATAATCACTAGAAATCTCTACATGAACATTGTCTACCTTTGGTATAATGCAATGAATATTTTTAGAACATTCTTACAAAACCCATTTTGTGCATATCCTGCTATAATTTGATTCCATGAGATACACATTTTTCTGAGGCATTCTGTCAAAAAATTCACATGCTTTGTATATGATTCCACACTTTGTATATGATTCCACACTTTGCATACCTGGGTATTGAAACTAAACTATCTAACAAGATTACTCTATCCAGTATGCTTTGATGGATGTCCATACCCTGTCACAAAGCTCCCATTTTGGCACAAGCGTGAGGATACTGGTAAAATGTCATTGACTCTAGTTTTACACCTACCCATTGCATTTGTTTGAAATTTTATAAATATTTTCAACAAGTTTAATCTGTGTACATCTTTGAAACATTTTGTATAGCTTAAGCACCTCATCTATGGTGTTTCATCTTCAATGCAATGATTTCTATCAATTGCCTGCGCTTATGACTCAAATTCAACAAATTGATTTGGCAATAAGTCATTGCCTCTGTTCAATGTTTTTGCATTCCTTTTATCTGAAAAGTAGAGTTAATAACATAGAGATTGGGATATATTTTACACAAATCATGTTCCCTGAGATTTTTTGAATATGTTGTACTATCAAATCAATAGCAGTATGCTTATCTCCTCCATGAGGAATGATAATATTTGCATACTTCTTTGACAGAAATATAAGTTCATCATAGGTTGGCTTCACAAATTTGGAATACTACTTAAAAGAATGGTCCTACAACTTAATCTCTCTCAAGAGTAGCACACCTTATTCTCCTTGTCATTTGTGTATCAACATCTTTTGGATAGGCACACATCTTTATGAAGTTTGTAATCACAGCTAGGAATATCAACTGGCTTCCATTGTTTTGATGGATGTTCATACCCTGTTGCAGAGCACCATTAGGGCACAAGATGGGATAATGCTGGAAAACATTGTGGAGTTGTTGTTACACCTATTGTTTGCAGAGAGTTTCTGATGCCTTCCAACAAACCCATTTTGTGCAGATCTGCAATCATCACAATCCACAAGATCAGATTTCTTTGAGTCACCTTGCCAAACAGTTCACACGCCATGTCCATGCTGCAAGGGAAGAGAGTCAAAGTTTTGGAGATAGCCGAGAACTCTGGGGAGAATGGAAACTCCCAAATAGTTCCAAGTTCTCAATAAATTTTTGAAAAATAAATTAAAATGCCTCATGAGTGAGTGAAATGTCAGAGGAAAAGGAGGTTCCTGGTATCTTGGGAACCTCTTACAAATTCCCATTCACCCCTAAAATGTTGATAAAGGAAATAAAACACCTTTTAGAAGTTGTTAGGGGTTAGAAGGGTATTAGGAACATTTCGAGGGTTAGGCACCTATTAGGAATTGAAATGGATTTAGAAGGTTTAAATAGGATTGTTGGGATTTTAAAATGTTAATAAAAGATAAAGGTGTGAGTATTAAGGGTTCTATGAATCTTAAATATTTTAAAATTCAATTAATATTATAGCTTTTAATCTTTGATTTTAGAAATCTTTTAATTGATTTACAATATAGAAAATGTCTGATTTCATTTGGCAAAAACCTTATAAAATTTGTTTAACAAATACGTCAATTCAATAAAAGAAGTTTAATGCATAAATTTTTCTTCAATCGGTATTTTCTCATGAAATCTTGCCACATTGGACATCATGAAACCCCTGCCATACCATTTTTATCCAACTCCCATAAAAATCCTAATTTAATTATTTTTGTAAATCACCATTGAAAGTTTGAACTTTTAATATCTCACAAATTAGAAGGACTTTTGGTCTAAAAACTTGTCACATTAGGTGAAATACTATTACGAACATCCTTGTAAAATTATTTTGCACCATTTCTTATGAATTTTGAGATTCAGTTATTTTTGTAAATCTTGACAAACTGGATAACTACTCCTAATATTTTGACTATAACAATGGATGATTCTACTCCAAAATAGCAAGAGATTTTACACTTGGGGATAATCAGAGTATTTTTTTGACTTTTTGACAAGGAGTTACTCAACACAATAATTTGGATGCTTGAAAAATGGAGCCAACAATTGGTTCCAACTGGGGACAAGAATTGCAAAGAATGTAGGATGAATCCATAATCTCTGCAAAGGATTAGTGCCTTAACCATTGGGCAATAGATTCAAGGGGAATCAATACAACAAACTAAGAGGAGAGATTGGACACAAGCCAAAAATGGAACATACACAACAAAATTTCCTACTTAACTTATGTACATGGTAGGTAACTCCTACCTCAAACATGATTCAAGGTGGTCACACAAACTCACTAACAGGTTGAGAAAAGTATGAAGTTGTGTGTAAAAGAGATATGCACCCACATAGCACCTATGAAAGTAGGTTAGTAAAATTGAAAAATATAAGATAAAAAAAAACTCTAAATAATGGACTAAACAATCATTTCTCATCATAAATTTGTGAGTTCTCCTTAATTGCATTGATACTACCTTGTCTAGCGTTGATCATGTGTGTTTGGCATGATGTTGAGTATACCAATGTTCTCTATCTAAATATACTTTGGATTGTTTGGATTGGAATAAATTAATCCATGAACTAGACATCCCTCACGTAAATAGTGAAGTGAGGGGACTTTCACAAATGTTGATGTTAAATCTAGTTTCTGGATATAAGCTTCCAAGAACACAAGATCGTCTTTTATTATAATATTAACTTCTTTAATTACAATAATTTTAGAGAATTATTTATCCATAGAATATGAAAATGAAGAAGAAAATACAAAATTTATATCTTGGTCCAAATAAAAAAATCTACTAAATATCTATCTTTCTTGTGGAAAGAAAACATTCGTATCAAGTCAAAAAGGTTTAGGATCCAATCATCCATATAGTTGAATCAAAATGTGGTTGAATTGAATTTCTTAACTTGTGTATACAGTTTATATATTTTAATAATTAAAAAAGTTAGAGCAAAGTTTATCTTTTTAGCATTTCCTATTTTTTTTATGAGGCTACCACACAAAGGTCATCTTTCCAGTTGGAAAAATAAATTAATCGGAATAATTAATTTGATACATCTAGCATTCCCAAGTTAAATGAATGTTGCTCATTCACAACTAATAAAGGGAAGAAACCATTCTGATTTTATCTCGAGTGAGCTTTACGCTATCAAGATACAATTGATGTAAGCATTAAATCTCCAAATACTTGTTTGTGCTTATATCTATTTTTAGTGTCCTTAGCATGGCTACTTTCTTTATAGTCAAATACACATTGGATGGTAAAAAGTAAAATTATTTATCATCTCCATTACCAAACTTACATAGAGAAAAAACATTCTTTTGAATCTTTGTCATTCTAAAATCAGCATATGATTGGTCTTGACAAATCTTGTGTTTATGTTGAGGTGTACTTTAAGACTAGGAAAAATAATATTAATGATACCTTTGTCGAATCGTATCACAAAAGCTTTAAATAAAATTTATGATCCCTCTTCTTTAGTCCATCCTCAAATAAATAAATATCAAATTTTAAGAATTAAGAAGATGACAATACACTAAATTTACAAATAAAGTGGGTGATAAAAAATTCACCTTTAGAGTTTATTGGGTTCAAGCCTAAACATCAATAAAAGATGGATAAAGTTTTTACCAACATTTTTTGATCGAGTTCCTTGAGATGTGTAACCAAGGCCCTGCAATCACGGATTTTATTTGATGTGGATGGGCTCCAATATGCCTTGATCATGAAGGCATGAACGTTTGCCTTGATAGTTCATATTTTTTAGCATTTGATAGGTAACAAGATATTGTTTATATTGGAAAATAGACATGAATCCGTTTTTAGATGAAGGTAGATAGGTGGTGGATATTTTTTGTTCTTTTGCAACAAGAGAAACATCATGAGGGAAGGTAACATACGTAAGTGATAAAGCAATGGTTTTGACATGATTTTTATAAGAAGTAGTAAGGGATCATGGAGAGGATTAGATGGGATGGTAGGATCTTGATTTGGAAGGGGAGATATTTTAGCACATGCTTTGGAATTAATTCCTAGTATGTTTAGATTTGTGTGGATGGTACATTGAGGGAGGGGTGTTTAACATGGCTAGACTCCTCAAATTTTGTAGATGTAGGGATGGTGGATTCTTAGTGTTTGTGGGATTAGAATTGAAAGGTTTTTATGGATTAAATGGGGTTAGGATTTTGGATGAGAATGATAGGTGTTGAGTGGGTTATAATCTTGTGAATGAAACATGTGGGATGGATTTGTATTATTGGGGTGGCATGGATCCATAACTTTGGGATTTTAAACTTGTCCCTAGATGAACTTAAAAATAAAGGTTTGGATGGTTTAGGATTAGGTGGATTATTAGATTTATGGATTGGAGGATGACGGGCGAAGGAACTTGGATAACAGGTGGAGGTGATAGGGACCATTTAGAAGGATGAGGGTTGGGATACAAATGGGGGATAAGATGGATTTTCCTTGTCAAAGGTGTCATAAGTGTGACCAATATAAAAGCATTTAAGTGTGATGGGGTAACTTATGATGGATGACTCTTGGTCAAAAGGTATTTGGTTATGCATGGGTGAGTGATGGAAGCTTGGAGCAAACTTGTTAGTAATTATTTCATCAAGGGGATCAATTTTGTACTTTTCTTGATCAACAAGAATATCATCATTGTTGATTTCAAAGGGATTATCTAGATATTTTATGATGAGTATATTCATCAAAATAAAATGGATTTATGATTAGGATTGTTGATCAGTTTGGATGATGTGACTTTAGATGTCTTGACAACTCAGGATTTTGGAACATAATTTATATTATATTTGAAGGGGTGAGGAAAATATAGTTTTACATGATTGGATGGAATGGTTGGATGAAATCAAGGTCAGAGATGCATGAAACTTGATGTCAAATCAAATTGGAATGATTGGATTAGATTGGATGTCTTGGATGCAAAAAATCCATAGATTGGTGTAGATGCTCTAACTCAGTGTATATGTATTGTAACAAGGTGCAAATGCATTGAAGGGTTACAATGTGCCTTAGAAGAAATGTTGAAAGATGATAAATATGTTGATTTAGGGTGTAGATGCATTGAAGTGTAGTTTTAGGTGTATGTGACCTAGTAACACTAGTTCATTATAAAAACATTAAAGTGAAATTAACATGAAGAGTAAAATGGATTAGTGCATAAATGTTGAAGCATTATAGGAATAATGAAGTAGGTAGTAGATGCACCAATCTATGGACTTAAAAATAATTTGATGTTTTTTATGGATCTAGTGTAGATTTTGAAGCGTTTGGACCTAGGACCTTAGGGTGATCATTTGGAGATGTATTTGAATATATTTGATCATTGATTAGGATGAATTGGATGAAGTTGAAGAATTGATTGATTAAGGGGGAAGAGTTGGAGAAAGGGAGATTATGGGTCAAGAATGAAGAACTTGGATCTTATAATTTTTATTGGATTTGATTCTATACTTCGAATAGGTTAAGTTCCTAAGAAAAAAAAATTGATTACCTACTTGAGATAGGCTAGGTTCTCAATCAAGTGTTGATTTGATGATTTAATTTGATTTAGGTCTTTATTAATGATGGGTGTCATTTCTTATATTTCAAGATAGATGATTGAATTGGTTATGATTGATGAGCCTAGGAAATAGCTAGTTTTCTTCCATTTAGTTTGTGACTTTTAACATTTGAAGCTACTAAGTTTATAGAAAATCATGAACCTTATGTATCTTTTATGTCTTTTATGCATCCTAAACTAGGATTTAATATGTGGAAAGTATGATAATGTTTGCATGGATGAATTTTTGAATGTTCATGAAATTGAGTATGAATGTGTTTAATTCATGGTTTTTAATGATGTGTATAATTTACATGAACCTAACCTCTTGTAGCTAGAAGAACTATAGCCCGTAGCAACTAGAGTGCTCAAACCACAACAAAAGGATCATAGGTAGATTGTAGAGGAGAGTCCAAAATGTTGAAAACATGATAGTTTGAGGGAATAATGAAGACGATCATTTAAGTGGTCAGTTGTGAGTCATCAGATCATCAAATAAGATAACATAAGGAAGGAGTCTATATTGATAAGGAATCCAACATGACATTTTATAGGAAGCACGTTTCTATCAAACCGTTAGGGCAGAGTTCTAATTCTACTTCTCTTCTATCTTTTTCAATTATTATTTTAGTTGCAAAGACTATTCATCTCCCTATTTTAGAGGAGATTGGACATATGCATTTAATTCTTGTTTTTAGTCCTAGCATGAATAAAATTCCTCCCGTGCCTATATATTGGGATTGATGGTTGAGGAGCAAATCTAGTGGAGATATAGTTGATAGTTCTAGTTTATGTTTTAGAAAACAATATTTCATTAGTAGTTTTATGTTATTAAGTTGAAATTGATATGAATTTCAGAATGGAAGATCTATTAAAGATTCTTGTCATACTGTAAGAGTTCAATTTCTAGTATACAATAAAGGTTTTCAGTTTATTGTCATGATTGGTTGATTCATTAACACATATTTGATTTCCCTTGTGAGTACAATAACTCAAGCAAGGGCCACTTGAGGGACTATCAACCCACCTTGTTTTCCATTATCAGAATAGATATTCATTATTGCATTCATTCTAGATATATTCTTTAATTATATACATATGAATGATATTCCATAATATGAATTTCATTATGTAGTGTTTTGTTGAGTCATCCTCTGGAGTAGTTAAGTGGTTAGGAGTTAGTAGTGCTAGTTAATTGCAGAGTTTAGAATTAGTAGTTAACTATTACAACATTAAGTTGAAATTACCCATAGCATTAGTAGTAGATTAAGTTATTTCCCTTGTTTTGCAAGTTACCACTTTATTTCCTTTTCTAGCCTTTACTATTTTATGTACATGTGTAAATCACCTATACCCATTGATATAGGTTGTGTAGAGTCCATGAATGTGCATACAGTGTCAACATCATCAAACACTTATGAAGCCTTGGTTGATAATTAAATGAAGCCTTTGTAAGGTTTTGGTGAACTATTCAGCTAGGAACCTATACTCTGAATCATGTGTCTACCCATAAATGCCAAGTTGACCAAACATTAGAAAGGCCTTACATTTTTGGCACCGTTATTGGGGATGGTGCTACATTCAAGATTCTCCTGTGTAATTTCAAGCTTTCATAGTTTAGTTCTTTGTCTTTAAGCATTAGGGTAATTAGGTTTCAATCCATCAACACAAAAATGCTTTACTAATGATGTGCAAAAGTCATTGATCCAAAAAGTCAAAACTATTGTACGTGAAGGCGATGAGGCGCTTTGGAAAGATTTATCCCCTCAACACACAAAGCTTTAGAGAATACTAGTGATCAAAGTGAATAGAGTGAGGGTATTCTTAAAGAAGAATTATCCCTAACACCAACATCCACATCAAACATAGAGGAGACTTCCCACACACATATCATCACCATGGGTGATACTGCAATGGAAGACCCAGCAAAGATGTAACTTTTGAGTTCCCCATTGCCAACCAAGAGAGAGCAACTGCCTTGAATAACATACCGCCTTCAACATTACCTATCTTTTATGGGTTGGTCATTAAGGATCCAAATACCTTCTTGTTTCGGTTTGATGTGTTGTACATAGAAGTTATGATTATACCATAGATGCACATAGGCTCAAATGGTTTCTAGCAACATTGAAGGATGTTGATCTGAGATAGTTTATGGGTTTGGGAAGAAATGTTGTTCCGAATTGGAATACTATGAAGACCAAGTTCTTAGAAAATTATCCAGATTATTGTAGAGGAACTAATAGGAAGATAGATGGTATTTTTAGAAGGACATGCAAAAAGAAGATGAACCATTGGAGAACTATGTAGAAAGGTTCTAGTTCTACCTAAAGAATTCCAACCAAAATAGATGCTAAGATGAATCCTTGAAATTAACCTTCTTAATGGGAGTTAATGAGGATTGCATGGATTCCCTTAGCCTCATTGGGGTAGGAGACATCTCACAATTTCCATTTGATGAGATTTTCAAGGTCTATAGAAACTATTCAAGGTCTTTCACTGAAAGGACTGGGGAAAACATGACATCTCCAATTAGCAAATCATCCAATTGAGTCTCTAGGGTGGAGCTAAGTAATCTTCTATCAAACAGAAGGAATATATCATCATCCATTTAGCTATATAATTGGACACCATACCTATGAATAATAAGCAAGAAGAGGCAAAAACAACCCTTACAACATAATGCCCACATTGTAGAAAAAGAAAATCTAATTTCAAGTGCAAGAAAGTTGCAAGTATTTAAAAGGATGGGTAAGGGAAACCAGACCTTCATGCACTAGAAGATGAATATGGAAAAGTGTTCTACATTGCTCAAAGGAAGCCATGGAAGTCAATACAAGATATGCCTCAAGATACTTTGAATTACAATTTGTCATTTCTAGTTAGCAATGAAAATTTCTCTAATTGGAACCCTCACTCTTGGGCTAATGCACAAAGCCAATGGAAAATTCCTCAATCCAAATAGAACCAACAATAGAAAAACATGTGGCCACCATAAAATTACCAGGGATTTAACAAGAATTCTCAGTGGCCACCCCAACAAAACCAATGGAAGTTCCTTAGTGGAAAAGAGGTCAACAATGGCAAAATAAAAACATGAATTATCAACAACCACAACAACCCTTGCAACCACAAAAAAAGCCATTATGCCAAACCCAACAAATCCAACACCAAAGCTACCTAGAGCACCTTAGCTACCAGCTCAACTTGCACCTAACCCCAATAAAAAGCCTATTCAACAGGCCTTTACTAATGAAGATATTCAATACCCTACCTATGGCATAGAGGTGAGTGATATTCACCTCAGATCGAGAAAAATGTTGGTCGGTCCTTCATCTCCTCATATCACTAAACCTATTGATAAGGAACCCCCAACATAGACCTTGGACATCTAACCAAACGAGCCTGAGTCAAATTAGATTAACCCAACCAATTCAAGTCCAGAGCCTCCATTCCTTGAAAGATTAGCAGTTCAAAGGCATCAAACACAAGCTAAAATTGGTCTGTTGGGACAACTTAAAGATGTTTGCATAAAAATTCCCCTCATTCAAGCTATCAAGGAGATGCCTATTTATGCTAAAATAGTGAGAGAAATATGCCTAAAAAATCCAAGCAATAAGCAAAAATAACCTTAAATTATACATGTCTTAGGAAAAATTGTAGACATTATGTTGGGAAACATAATTGTCCCCAAGTATGTAGACCTTGGGAGTCCTGTAGTGGATGCCAAGATAAATATCACTCTCATTAAAAACACCTTGATTGACTTAGGAGCATCTATCAATGTGATGACCAAAGAAACTACAATTTTTACAGTTAATAGAGCTCAAACCTACACCCATTGTCCTATAGTTGGTAGATAGGTCAATAGTTAAACTTGGAGGCAACATTAAATACTTGGTAATAGTATTGGATTCATGGGAGTACCCTACAAATTTTATGGTACTACAACCTAAAGCTAATCTTGTAGGCTATCCCCTCATCTTAGGAAGACCATGATTGGCAACAATAGATTCCCTTATAGGTTATAGGTCTAGGAATATGATTATTTTTAATGGAAATGTGACTAAGAAATTAGTCTTTTATCCACCGGCCCAGCCACATGCAAACCTAGAACAAACCATTTGGCGTACCCTAGACGAGGAAGATCAGTACTCCTTGCAAAACTTGATTACTATTGAATGAAACCCTTTGTTAGAAAACTAAGATGAAGATGACTTGATAGAAAACATCATGCAAAACAACTATGGTAGGGACACATAACATTAAGACTATCTAGCATTTCTACATGATCCCCAAAAAAATGTGATCTTTTCCAGTTCATCTGAGTTAGTTTCCCAACTTTTTCATACTTTGTTACCATAGCAATGTGTTCCAAACATACTAGGATTTGACATCTCATCAGTTTAAATAACCTCCAAGAATTTAGAGATAATGTTGAGTAAAACATTGAATGTTAACAATTGATTGATTGCTATACAATAGACTTCATTGATGAATGTGTTGCAAGCACACATAACCTTTGCATGGGATTATCATGACATGAAGGGGATAGACCCAGACTTGTACATGCATAGGATTTTCATCAATGATGGTTTTATTTACCCATAAGGCAACCTAAAAGGAGAATGAACTCTTTAATCAGAGACATAATTAAATCAAAATTGAAAAAATTGCTTGATGCAAGCTTTATCTATCATATCTTTGATAGTCAGTGGGTGTCACCTCTAGTAATTATCCCAAATATAGGAGGAAAATGGAGAGTGTGTATACACTACTAAGAATTGAATGTTGCAACTAGGAAGGGCCACTTTCCACTCCCCTTCATTGACCAAGTACTTGATTCACTAGCAAGTAAAAATTAATTCTCCTTTCTGGATGGATTCAATGGCTATAACTAGATTAATATAGCCCTAGAGGACCAAGACAAGACAAATTTCACGTTCCCTTAGGGCACATATGCTTATTCTATCCTACCATTTGGGCTATGCAATGCACTAGCCACCTTCTAGAGGGTAGTACTGAGTATATTCTCAGACTTTGCACATGATTCCATGGAGGTTTACATGGATGATTCCATAACTTATGGAAATACATATGATGAAGCACTTGACAATCTAGAGAAGGTATTAAAAAGGTATCAAGAACATAACTTATCCTAGAGTCATGAAAAATGTTTCATGATGATGACAGAAGGGATTATGTTGGGACATTTTGTGTCAAATGAAGGAATTCAAGTGGAACCCAACAAAATTGAAGTGATATTAGCTCCTTATGCCTCAAAGATAAAAAGATGTTAGAAAATTTTCCTAGGACATGTTGGGTATTATAGAAGATTCATCCAAGACTTTATCAAACTTGTAGCCCCACTATTTGTTTTGCTGTCAAAAGATGCAAAATTTGAATGGACAACTACTTGTCAAAACTCCTTTGAAGCACTTAAGGCAACCTCAAGACCAAAATCCCTATCTTGAGAGGACCAAATTGGGCCTTATCTTTTCATATCCATGCAGATGCTTTTGATTTTTCTATAGGAGTTGTGCTTGGACAGAAGGAAGGTAACAAAGAGTATGCCATATATTACATCATAAAAAATATACAAGGGGAAAAACTCAATTATATGATGACAGCGAAGGAGATTTCGGTAGTAGTTTATGTAGTAAATAAGTTTAGACATTATATTAGAAGATATTCAATGTTCATAAGTTCACTAATCATACAACAATAAGGTATCTCATGAATAAACCAATAGTTGGCAACAAGCTTGTTAGGTGGTTATTGTTACTTCAAGAATTTGACATTATCATTGTGGATAAGCCAGGTAAAGAAAATGTAGTGGCATATTTTCTATCTAGACTACCAACCAAATCAAAAGAAGATGTTGTTGATGATTATTTCCTAGATGAGTATCTATTTTCTCTATCTTTGTATACACCTTGGTGTGCAAATATTGCCAATTATCTTGTAACTTAGGAAAGACACCACCCCATTTCTCACCTAGATAAAAGAGGCAATTGGTTCACAAGAGTTTTCCCTAATCCTGGATAGCTGGTTACTTATTCTACATAGGCCCAGACAACATAATGAGGAGACGCATCAAAGAAGAAATTAAGAATATAAGATCTTTATAGCATGCCATGATAAACCTTGTGGGGGACACTTTGCAACAAAGAGGATAGCTCTTAAGATTCTCAATATTGGCTATTATTAGCCAACCCTTCATAAGGATGCAGTGAAATGCACTAGGGGTTGTGATGTCAAAGAATGGGAAGGCCAACAAAAATAGATGAAATGTCATTGCAACCAAGTTACCAATAGCACCATTTGAAAAGTGGGGATTAGAATTTATTGGCCCCATATCACCAACATCAAACAACAAGGAGTACATATTGGTTTGAACAAATTATCTTACAAAGTGGGTAGAGATTAAGGCTTTATAGTTTGCAAGAGATAGGAATATGGCAAAGTTTCTATATGAACACATATTCACAAGGTATGGAGTTCCAAGATAAATTTTCATAGACCAAGGACCCCATTTTACATCAAACTTGATCACAAAATTAGAACTCAATAGTATGAGATCAAAAACATAAATTCCACACCCTACCACCCTTAAGTCAATGGGCAAGTGAAAGCTACCAATAGGGAAATTGAAAACATTTAGAAAACTTGACGGTACAAATTCATAGGAAGGATTAGGTAGCAAAATTGCTTGAGGTAGTTTGGGATTATTAAACAATCTGGAAGTCTATAATAAAGTTTACACCATATGAACTGGTGTATGGCAAGAAATCAATAATTCTTATAGAATGTGAGTATAAAACATTGAGGACAATAGTTACACGGGGAATGGATTTTTCAACAACACAACAAGATAGATTACACAACTTAAATGCACTTAATGAAATAAAAATGGAAGTCATACACCATACTCAAGTTATCTAAAACCAAAGAATCTGATAGCATGATCAATTTATAAAGACAAGGGAATTTAGTATAGGTGATTATGCTTTGCTTTATGACTCTAGATACAAGGACTAAAAAGGGAAATTAAAAACCAAATGGCTTGTCCATATGAGATACAACAAGTATTTCCAAATGGAGCAGTGCAACTACATACAATTGATGAATTCGGATTCTCATTACTTGTTAATGGACACATATTGAAGCATCACAAGAAGCCATTACAAAAGGATGACTTCCTTCTTTCATTAATTCAATAGTATGGACTTGAAATAGAGATTGAATCTTGTTAGGATTCAGGAAGATTGAAGCAATAAACATTAACAATTATATACAGATTAAATAAAAAAATGAAGAATAACACAAAAGGGATAAACAAAAAAATTTAAGGTGGTTCACCCAATATGGGCTACATCCACAAAAACTCAGCCACCCAATGATTTTATTATCCAATGTAAAATAGATTACAATCTTTCGAATTCCACACATCACAACTTACATCCCAACCGCTTATAACAAGCTTTTTGGAAGCTTCCACAATTAGGGTTTTACAAAATTATTTTTTCATTTGACGTGTCAATGGGAAAACCTTAGCGTGTTAATGGGAAAAATCAGTTGCCACATATCAACAAATCTGACATGGAGATCAGACCTGACATCAAAGTTTCAATAATAGATAGTACAAGTTCTACAAATGAGTCAGTTGACAAGCTACACAACTTTCCCACTGATGTTTCACAAGTATAATTTCACCAAAAAATTTATATGCACACACTGCATCTATGGTGGAAACAAGCAATTATCACTTTTAGGGATAGTCAAAGATGTAGTAGGGATTGTAGCATCATGTCTAGAAAGGTGATAATCTTTTAGAAGGGACCTTTTACTGCAAGCACCTGTAGCACTTGTTTGATAGTCATTTCATATTTCCACCCACATTCATTACATATCTATCATTTCAAATCACATTCATTCATACATGTAGCCACATGTATTTCATTTCATCACATTCAACTTCTTACATCTAGATTCATCGTACCGTATCCACCACCTTTCTCAATTACCACATACCATGCAATTAATTTCACCTCACCTATACCATACACTCCATAGCCTTTTCAATCCATCACTCACCATGCCTCATGCATATGAAGTCATTCATTCCAAATTACCCCTACATGAAATTTATTGCATTTAGGCAAGTCACTCTGTATACTATTACAAGCATATATTAATAACTTCACATGAGTTTAGTTTCACTTCAACAAATTTCTACAAGTACACACATTAACTTATCATAATTAACATAGTGATTATTGATTTCATGCATGTTTATACATTAATTCGTGCATGTTTCATATCTTAATTAATTTTCCACTACACTTCATTTAACCCTTTGTCCAAACCATACCCGTAAGTGAGGACACTTACTATCCTTATTTGGGGAAAGGGGTATTCTTGATTTTCAAAAATAAAAATTCTCTTTGGAAGCTTTTTGATGTTTTGCTTTCCTCTATTTTTAAACAATACAAGCTCAATAAAGAGAAGAAGGGTTAAATGCAAATGAATTGAGAGATTAAAACATGTACAAAAAATGTGGAAGTGGTGTAGGTGGAGGGACAGACATGGAATTGAACAAGGACAAGAGCATTATCATGGGTGGTGACATTATTCATGAGAACCAACATCACATACTTAACTATTGGTAGACAGGCTGGTATTACCTATTTTTCAACAATCTAGCTAGTTGGAGCATTTCTTGAAGCTCACAAAGTATAACAAGGTCATGACATAACATTTTTTTGCCACATTACAAAATGATGAAGTAGTTGTGAGAGGCTTGAGGGTAGATACCTCAAAAGCTGCCATTGTTGAAGTATTTAATTTTCCATGAGAAGGAGAAGAGTTTCTAGCTAGGGCAAATGCTATTACTGCTTGGAATGAATTTAGGCAGCCGAGAGAAAACCTAGAATCCTCTTCTTAAGGTACTGAAATATTATCTTTACCTTGTATTTGGACTTTGGTTGCTTCCTACATAGTTAAATATTTAACATATGATGGAAGACAATCTTTGTTATATGCAATCCATTTTAAACTATTAAGTCATCTTCATCATGATAAAAGGTTAACATTCCAAATTTACTGTATAATTTACAAAAAATAATGTCATCTGAGTACAAGAGAAAAAGGAATAACACAACATTATCCCATTTCTTCTTAGTCGCATTATTGAAAAAAAGTCTCAGGAATCAATTGCCACATATTTCTTGGGAAAATTTTCTTGATTGTCATAATATTAATGATATCCTTGAGGCACCCAATAAGGAGAATAGGGGTTAGGAACAAAACATGGAAGAACCTGTTGTTTTAGAGAGGTAAATTCCTTTTGGCTCCCATGCTATGTCACCTACCTACAACATTTGAGAACCAGAGGAGTAGGGCCTATAGGGCACTCAACTTGCAGCTTCTACTAAGGAAACTACAACAAAGGATACACAAGAAACCCCTATTTTTGGAAAAACCACAAAGAACCAAGAGAAGAAAAGGTGGGCCTTCTTTTGCACCTGCAAAAGTGAATAAGGGACCCACATGTAACCTAGAAGGCAATCACATCACCTTAGAAAAAAGGGGCCTATGAAAGTATCAGAGAAAAAGCAGAAAGAAAGTGTTGTGATGATAGAGACAAATGAGGACTCAAAATCAAAGGGAAATTCCCTTGGTAATGTAAATAAACCTATTGTACAATGATGGTACTATACAAGTACCTCTAAATTTGATTTAGAGGATGTTTTTTTTTGCAAGGTAAATGAGAAATAGAACCCCAAAGAGCCTTGATTCAGAGGGTAATGAGTATACAAGTGAGGGGGATGGTCAATTTTTAGAAAAAAATGAAGAACTCTATGTAGAAGAAAGGAATGTTAAAATGGAATTGCAAGAGGAAATTGAAAGAAAATGGAAATTAGAAGAATTGTTAAAGGCCTATCATTCCAAAGACAGTGAAAGGATGCAAAAATCATAGAATTAGAGGAGAAGCTACATAAATTTGAGCATTGGTATAATTTGGACATCCTTGCACAACTTCTTGTGCTTGAGGCGGGAAACAAAGAACCTATATCCAAAAGACTAACTCCTCATATCATAACCCACACTGGGCCTACTATAGTATCCTTGGGTGTGGAATTGTGGAAGAGAACCCAAGAGTTTTCTTAGCAAAAGAAGAATGGGAGAAGGGAAAAGTTGAAATGATTTTTAAACACACTGGAGGGCACTTGAACAAAAAGAGACGGAAGTAAAAATACTAAAGGTAAGAATTGAGAAAATAGTAGACAAAACTGCACAGTTACTTAAGTGTAAGCCACCTATTAGAGTTTATGCTTTATTCTTGCAAGGGATTTTTTTATGTTTCCAGTTTAGCCAGTTAATTAGCAATCTTCCATGAACAAAGAATTCTTGTTCTTAGAGATTTTGCATGACTCCACACTTGACATGTAGGATCAACTTTGTGAGTTTTACTTACATAACTACATTCTCTTAGAAGAAACTACATGAAATCCTTTACCTTTTGTAAGGGATTCACAAATCAGAGCTTTAGCCTCCTATATCAGGAATGAACATCAAAGAGGTGAAATTCTACAAGAATACAATGAGAGGGAGAAATATATTACTCTACAACTTAGGAAGGAGTCATCAAATCCCAATGTAGTTATAGATGAATGGTTAGAGATCTTGGATTATAGAGTTATGGGGAGGAGAATAATGAATATCATAGAACAAGACTATAAAAGGATGAAGAAACTATCTCTAGGAACATTAATCAAGCTTTCAAATTTGTACAGGAAAAAAGGAAAGAACTAACCCTTGAGTTAAAGAAAAAGGAACCACACTTTGTCTAAAACTTTGTAGCCATTCTTAGGAGATCTCATAAGTATATAAACATTGCAAGGGACAATGGAATTAAATGGTTTCCACTTACATTCCATCCACCTATTCTACTCTTCCTAGTACAACATTGGACAAGAAAGAAACATGGGGAAGCAGAAGTAGTAAAGAATATGAGATTAGCAAAACTTTCATTTTCAAAAACCTGGTTATTATCTAAAGCAGTTGAAAGGAGTGGATATAGTAGTATATTTTAGTGAAATAACTCTCCCTTACAACCTCTGGCATTAAATTTTACTTGAGGAAAAGAAAATACTCTAGTTGGGGGGAATGATGGGCCCAAGATGTAACGCCTGTCGTGCAAACCCCAAAGGAAAAAACAATACACACATTTTTTTTCATTTTTTTAAAACAATACAAAGTAAACACATAATGAACCATTTAAACATAATTACATTACGCATTAACATCATAACGTCAAGTCCTCTGGGGCACGCTAGGCCACATCGCATAAACAAACTCATAACGAAAGATTACCGAAAAAGATAAATAACATAATAAATCTTACATCCACCATAAACATTACAATATCCATTTTCAAAAGATAACATACATATATCCATAAGCATAAGTGTAAATACATCACATGATATGACCATAATAAATCTCATAAAATGAATGGTTACAAAGGTTCATATACAATACATCATCATTTAATACATTACATGTTCTCAACAATTGAAATATAATAAATCCTCCCATACATGTGGGATAAATACATAGCACAAGTAATGTCTGAAATACAAGATGAATATCAGGTACAAGCTCCATCTAAAGAACACTGTGAAGAACGAGCGTTGATAGGGAACACAACGGGTGCGGAGCACGTTCCACCCGAGACCATGTGGGTTTTAGGAAAAACCCAACCCCCATGCTCAGAGGTGACAAGGAAGTAATCACAACCATGAATTCCATAAGATGACTCCAATAAAGAATACATAGTACAATAATTCCAAAAGAAACATCAAAGAATACATAGATCATAAACGACAACAACAAAGATTCAATCACAATAACTTAAACCATAAAACACATCATACATAAACCAAGGCAATAACCATTAACCACAAGCCAAGTGAACCAAAGAGACAACAATTATGACACACTTCTAGAGGCAACCAAGAAAACAAGGCATAAGGGAAACAAGTGGAGAGTGTCATCGCATAGCTTACATGGGTTATCTAACCCTTCCTCCAAATTGAGGCATCGGCCCCCATCTATGGTTATCCTGGCCCTTCCTCCTACTTGAGGCGTCGGCCCCATAGGGTGACTCATGTGGAGCCGTTAACCTCTCTTGAGGATGAGATAACGACTTTGCCAACCATGGCCTTCTCAGTCTACCATTAGTCTATGATAGCCCTAATGGATAGATGAGGTATCCAAAATTATCTTATATGTTTTTACTACCCATCCTCCTAAGTTCTATTATTAGGTTTTCACTTGTTAATCTACTCTTACGTTGGTTATCCTGAGCCCTTCCTCCTATTTGAGGCACCGACCCCCACGAAGAGCCACTCTCCTTGGAGACCCCGAAACATAACAAAATAAAAACAAGGGTTGTACCATAAAGAACAAAGCATTAAGTCTCAACTAATGACATGTGAGGCATTACCAATCTCACTAAAACACATGATCGAAGTCTCAACAAAAATCGTACAACCCTTTCAAAATAATAATACCATTATCTTGTTACATCAAGAGCACATAACACGAGGATAAACATCCAACAATAAAAACAAGCCTCTGGGATTCTATGGATCACAACATCCATAAACGAGTTCACAAATACAACATGGTTCCCACATCAAAAGAAAAGCCAAAACAATAATCCAAACAAACTCACAGGATTATAAACTCAGAACAACATAATAATTTTATACAATGTTAAACAATTCATTTATTCCATTTCCTAACCTTCATTTCCCTTAGAATAATTTTAAATTACAAATCAAAGATAACTCTGACAAATATAAATAATTTTTCCCTTTTTCAATTAACCATTACCATTAAAATTCCTAATTTCATAATCATAAACAAAAGAATTCAGTATATCTTTTACAATTATATATATAAATATTTATATCTATATATATAAATATATACAATATTTATACATATAATATTCTGTTATAATTATGCAATTAATATTCAGTTATATATACATACATACATATATATATATTAAATTAAAATTAATTTTAAAAAAAATGAATATAAAAAAAATGCCTTTTACAAGGGGGAAACCCCATAAGTAAAATTGTGTCGTGCGTAGTCCCAAGGACTGTTGTAACAGTCCTTTGGACTGTCGCGGCCTATAAGGGAAGGCTGGGGGGTGGGTACGGCTAGACCGACCCACTTCCCAGCGCGCATATCAATGCCGACCACCATGGATTCAGCCCAATCAAATTTCAATTTGGGTAATTTAAAATATAAAAAAATAATATATATATATGTATATACATTCGTACATATATATATACATATATATATATATATATTTATTTATATATATATATATATTTACATACAAAATTTATTTGAAAGGAAAAAAATTTCATTCAAATATAAGCACTATATATTTGTATATATACATATATTATGTATATATATCAAATTAGGTAAAAAACTTTTCTGCAATAAATCACTTTGTAAATATACTCAATATATATATATATATCTTTCAAAAAATGTATATATAGAGAGAGATATATCCAAAAGTCTATTTATTTAAAAAGGAGGATTGATCTTTTCCACAACAGAATGATAAAGATATTGAACATTTATAAACAAGAATTCAAAAGCATTTCTTCTATTTGTTTGCAACCCAAAAAATTTCTAAAACCCCAAAAGAATCTTCTTTCACAGAAATCATATTTATTTATTTATTTATTTTTTTTCTTTTGAATCAGAAAACTAAAGAAATAAGAAAATGGAACCTGGAGTCCTGCGCCTGTTAAAAATTTGATGAAGCTTTGCTTGATCCAAATAGCCTTTTTGAAGAGTTCTTGTTCCTTCCTTCAGAACTTCTCCACCTGATTTTGTTGATCAATCTTCTAATTTAATTCAGATGAACCTCTCTTCCAGAACAATGAAAAACTAAATAAATTTCTACAGAAAAAGAACAAGAGAAAATCTAATTCCCAAAACTCAATATTTTTTTGTAACTTCTGTCAGTTTTCCCGTGAATGAAAATCTCACAATTTTGCTATTAAATAAAAATATATCTTCTTCTTTTTCGAAAACTCCAAAAATCAAATTTAAAAGAAGTTTTATAATTTTATTCCCAGCTTTACAACCAAAACTCAACATTCATTGGTCCTTTTCATCTTTTCTTTCTTTTATTATTTTTATTCTATTTAACAACACTTTTTATTTTAATTCTGATTTTGTAGTTTTACTTGCAATTCACACAATTTAATTAATTTATTTCATTAATTATCCTCAACATGCTATTTTAATTAAATTATCAAAATATCAATTTTAAATAATTTAATTTACACTTTTCCATTTATTTATCTTTAATAAATATATGGCTTTTAAAATAAGACTTTTATATTTTAATACAAACTATTCCAAACATTTATTAACATCATTCAATTATTTAAATTACATCATACTAAACACCAATGTAAAATAAATACCAAAAGTACACACACAAACCACTATAATAAAGTGCAAAAATGACAAAGGTCAAAGATGCACAATACCACTAAACAAAAAATGGGTTGACAAAACATGGGACGGGGTGACTTCCTTGTCATCTTTGTTTTAGCATCATGCTCGTTGGGTTAAATTGATGCTTGCCCTATCCTGCCGAAGTAGGTGGAATCGAGACTCTGTACCTGCAATTCCTACATACAAACAAGGTTGTGTACAACATGTATATATATATATATATAAAATCAAAGCATCACATCGTGAGAAGGAATTGCAGCGTAGCAGGGCACTCGTAAACGAGTGGTGCTACACTGTCCTCTCACCAAAGCTATACTATCAATTACAACATTAGATATAAAGTAACATTGCTAAACTAAGTGATCACATCATAAAATAATTACTAAACCACTACATCACAATGTATTACTGAAATCAAATTAAACATCACCAAACCAAATGTAATCATAATGTCATATCATAATATCCATGTCCTCAAATGAAGTAGCATAATCACCAAGCAGTCTAACTATCCAATCCACTAACCAACAATAAATAGTAACTATCAAAGTCTCAAAGTATCAAACAAAAGCATAGAAAGATAACAAGTCCAAACAGCAACATGAAGGGTATTACATAGGAAATAGCTAATTTTCTTCCATTTAGTCTATGACTTTTAACATTTTAAGCTGCTAAGTTTATAGAAAATCATGAACCTTATATATCTTTTATGTCTTTTATGCATCCTAAACCAAACTTTAATATGTGGAAAGTATAATTATGATATGATGGTTTTTTCATGGATAAATGTTTGAATGTTCATGAAATTCAACATGAATATATGTTTAATTCATGGTTGTTGATGATGTGTATACTTTAGATGAAGCTAACCTCTTCTAGCCAAAAGAACTGTAGCCCGTAACAATTGGAGTGCTCAACTCGCAAAAAAAGATCATAGGAAAATTGTATGGGAGAGCCCAAAATGTTGAAAATGCAACAATTCCAGGGAATAATGAAGGTGATCATTGAAGTGGTCAGTTGTAAGTCACTAGATCATCAAATAAGATGACAAGAGGAAGAAGGAGTCTATATTGATAAGGAAGCCAACCTGACAGTTTACAAGAACCATGTTTCTATCAAACTATTAGGGAAGATTTCTAATTCTACTTCTCTTCTTTTATCTTTTTCAATTATGATTTTAGTTGCAAAGATTAGTCCTTACCCTATTTTGGAGGAGAGTGGACATATGCATTTAATTTCTATACATAGTCCTAGCATGAATAAAACTCCTCTCACGCCTATATATTGGGATTGATGGTTGAGGAGAAAATCTAGTGGAGATAAGTTGATCTAGTTCCATTTTATGTTTTAGCAGATAATATTTCATTGTTAGTTTTATGTTATTAAGTTACAATATGAATTTTTGAATGGAAGATCTATTGAAGATTCTTGTCATACTGTAATAGTTCAGTTTTTATGCAATAAAGGTTTTCAGTTCATTGTCATGATTGGTTTATTCAATAGCACATATTTGATTTCCCTAGTGGGCACAACAACTCGAGCAAGGGTCACTTGAGGTAATTTCAACCCACCTTGTTTTCCATTTTCAGAATAGATATTCATTATCACATTTTTTCTAGATAGATTATTAATTATATGCATATGAATGATATTCCATAATATGAATTCTATTTTGTAGTGTTTTGTTGAGTCATTCTTTAGAGTAGTTAATCAGTTAGGAGTTAGTAGTTAGTAGTGTTAGTTAATTCTAGAGTTTAGAATTAGTAGTTAATTGATAGAATTAAGTCAAAGGTACCCATAGCATTAGTAGCAAATTAAGTTATTTCTCTTGTTTTACAAGTTAACACTTTATTTCCTTTTCCAGCCTTTCCTATTTTATGTACATGTGTAAACCACCTATACTCACTGATATAGGTCATGTAGAGTCCATGAATGCACATATAGTTTCAACATCATCAAAATCTTACAAAGCCTTGGTTAATAATTAAATGAAGCCTTTGCAATTTGATTTGGTGAACTTTTTATCTAGGAACCTCTCCTTTGAATTGTGTGTCTACCCATAAACACCAAGTTGACTAAGCATTAGAAAGGCCTTACAATGATTAGATGGATGGGTAGGATTAATCATTAGATATGGTTTAATGAATGTGATTAGGGTTTTTAGATTAGAAGTAATGAGGGATTTGAGTTTAGAAGAAGTATTTGGAATAGATTAGTTGATTTAGAGGGAATTAAGGTCTAGGTACAAACCTCAATGCTAGGACTCACAAGAAATAAAACTTGGAGTTTTTAAATTGCTACTTTCCCCCATTTGACCATTTAAATTTCTTTTCGCAACACTCACAAGAGAAAAAAGTGATTTGGAGCATATAGGACTCAACTTTTAGTGTTTTTCATCAATCCTAGGCCACTTTGAATAAGATTTGACCTACATAGTTTGGTAAATTTTGATGACCCTTTTTGTGGGAAACTCCAAATATGCGCGAACTCATGAATCTCAATACTAGATCAATAATTACTCAACTTGGGAGATTTTGCACTCAATAAAATAACCATAAATAAAAAGATAAACCTTATAGTTGTTAAATTGCTACTCCCTCATTTGAACAACCAAATTTTTATCTGTAGCACTCACAAGATAGAAAATTAGGTTTTGGAGCATAGATGACTCATTTTTTAGTGATTTTCATAAATACCTAGTCACTTTTAATATGCTCTGACCTATATAATTTGATAATTTTTGCAATAGTTTTAGGCCCTTTTATAGGCAACTCCAAATATAGGCCAACTCACAAGTCTCAATACCACAAGTTTGACAACACATTGAGTGTGAAACAAATATGGAAAATCAAAGTTTCTACATAAACTAAAACAAACCCACATCCTTATTCCATTCATACAACATAACCATCAAAATAAATAAGGAATTAAATAACAAAAATAAATCTTAAAGACAAGACCCAATAAAAATCATAAACTTGAAAACCCATTAGTTATAGTGAAAATTATAGTAGACCCATATCATTATTTTCTTCATGGAGACTACCTATCAACAAAGAATCCCATAAAATTTTTGTTGCAATCATGTGTAATGATAAGACAATTTTTTTTTTTAGTGTAACTAATACAAGAATACAAAATCAAGAATAACAAAAAAAAAAAAAAAAAGAAAAAACTTAAAATTTATGTGAGTTTATCTTAATTTGAATGAGGTTGTCTCATGTTATAAACCAAATAACCCATAACCTTTGCAAAAAAAAATTGGACAAAGCTTTAGGAATGACTTTCCATACAAAACCACAAAGAGTTACTGGATAGTAAGGCCTTGGTCTTCAAATCCCACTAGGAAACCACTAGGACAAGCTCCAGGTTGTAATAAAGTAGCATAAAAATAAAAAAATAATATAGTTCTAATCATGGTGAAAAAATTAAGTCTGTTGGTCTCCAAATATCCTTCAAACAATAAAATTATATTAAAAAATTAGAAAATCCAATCCATATCTATGGCAACAATTTATTAATACTTGAAATGTGGGAAAAGGGGGATCCTAGGTCCTAAATACAAAGAACCTAGAATCAATTTTACTTTTTCTATGATTTCATTAGGAGGGAGATCAACAAGGTGTATAGATTGACTTTCAACCTCAATGGTGAGCCAATCAGACCTGGATCTCCTTCCTTAGGGCCTTAAGAATGATCTAGAAATGATTTGAAATAATTAAACTAATCAAACTAAATGACCTAATATAATTAATACAAATTCCCAAAAGTAGACAAACTGTAACAATACTTTGCAGGTGGATCTGGGAAATATTTGATGATGTACACCTGCCACCAAAAGTTGATTTTGGCATGTGTAGAGGGATTGGTTCACCCTTGGGTGAATGGGTCTTTGATAGGGCTTCCAATTTTTTTTTTTTAAGTCCTCTGATGTTGGATCTAAGCTTTTGTTCCCCACCAATCCCACTATCAGAATGTTGTAAATAAATTTTGTAAGAGAGCTTTTGTAGATTGACAAGAATGATGACAAAAAATGCAAAAATGCTAAATTTCTCTTGAAGATCTCTTCAATCCTCTTCAAACCTGTAACCCACACATTCACAAAGAGGGAAAATGTTTTGCCATATATGGGTTTGCCTCAGTCAAACCCTATGATAAGTGTTCCCACTTTCACAATGACAATTTCAATGATGAAAATCTTAATGGAAAGAAAGGAAAGGATGAATGAACAAATTGTTGCAACTCACCACTCTTCAACGACTTCCTTGAAGGACTAAAGACAAACACATCACTCCAAGGGTTTGGATCTTGCTTGATAGATTTTATTGAATGCTTGAATACCTACAACAATGTTAGCCTTCACAAGATAATATGAATACACATAAACTTTGACATGATGTTGGATCTTGATTGCTACTACAAATCATTTATAATGTTGCTCTTGAATGCTCAATTATGCTCTTGACAATAATTTTTTCTCATGAATTGCTTGATAGAGTGTGTTAGATTTCAAATGATAAAAAGACTTATGTATTTATAGTTGTTTGTCCAATTTCCCAAAAATTAGATTCTCAAAGCCGACACTTATAATTTAAAGTTTGGATGTTAAAATTTCACAAAAAACATATTCAAATTTGGGTCCTAGCTAAGTAAGGTGACCCATTTGCCCATGGGTGAATGGGTCCTAGCCTAAACTTCCAGGACACATTTAATCCAAGGCATTTTAATAATTGAATGCATTTGTTTAATGTTGCCCCCCCTTTAAAAAATGGTAAGAATTTAGGCTTTGGAATGCATAATTGGTAAATTAGAAGCTTAATTAAGTCCAATAAATTAGGGGACAAAACATAATGTAAAATTGTAAAGGTATAAAATTTTCTACACTACAATACTTAATGTTCATGTTACTTTAGAAAATTCATGACAAACTAACCTAAATCTACAACACTTCGTAATGATTCGAAGTGCATTACAAGAAAAACCCAAAGCTCAATACACCCACAAGACATAATAAATCAAAAACCTAAACAAATAGTCCAAACCCTAGGATACCAAAAAGAAAAATATTAAAACATTAAACCGTCTCACATCTAAATTTTTCCCCTATGTGTTTCTCATGGCATCCCTCACATTAAAGAAATGTCCATTGCCTCTCAAATTAATATCTTAATATCTGGTGTGCAACTAAAAAAAATATGAAGAAACTCTTGAATCCTTAATTTACAAAAACACAAATAACACATAAATAAAAATACCTTATGTGTGACTTGTTGAGTAACCCTATCCAACCCAACAAGTTACATTTTTATGACACGATTAATAGACTAAGAGCCAAAAATTTCCATCTATGTTAATAATCTAAGTTGACTAGTTGATTCTTAATGATATGACCAATAACCAATTTTGATTCAATTTCATACTTGTTTATCTTGAATTAGAAAAAAATCTTGTTTGATTTGGAATAGTTTTATAATGACAAATACCTATTTATTTTTAGGAAAATAGGTACTTGATCGTTAGATTGATAGGACAATGGAATTTAATGTGAATAGTTAAAGATTCCAATTCCAAATACTCATTCATTCAGGTAAGCTCAAATAAAGACACGATGATTACAATGTTGGCATAATATCTAAATTGTTTGTGAAAAATATGTTCCTTGAAATTTTCACTTTCCCTCCAAAATTTTTAAACTTTTAGGACTTCAAAAAGAACCACAAAGAAGAGAGTAGGTCTCCAAGTGGCCAGCCCAAAAATCAATACTTGTGATGAGTCTATGTATAGACCTTTCAATAATCCTTCTCTACTTTGTAAAGAGGAAGTGAATACAAGGATTGTATTTATTAGATTTAACATGTAAATAGTTTATCTTCAAATTCTGTTTAGCGATGAAAGAATCTTATCTTGTGGATAAACGATCTTATATTTATTGTGGAGTATGGTTTATATACAATTTGTTTAAAGATTAAGTAACAGGTATTTATAATTTATTGTGAAAGGATTTTGTCTAGATACATGAAAGAACCATATTGTTGCTTGTGGATTGTCCTTAGAAAGATCTTTATATTGGTGAAAACATTTTTTTGGTGTGCCTTGAAGTAGGATTTTATATTCTAGAAAGAATATTTTTCTATACTATAAAAATCCCTCTAAGGACAATCCACAAACAACAATATGATTCTTTCAAGTAGATATGATGTTATTTAACAATAAAGACTAGAAATCACACCTTGGTGTGCAATGGGTATGCTGAAGAGGTTTAGAAAATCAATTAGGAAAAAAATTGGTCTATTTTTTGCATACATTCATGTAGTACGTGATGTCAATTAGTAGGCCATTTATGTGACTAAAATAAACCTTTAGGTTGGGAAGATAATTAGGCTCCATCACCAATAGTCTCATGTTATGTCTACAATAGGGAGAGAGGGAGAGAGAGGGAGAGAGGGATAAAAAGAGGGATATATAGAGGGTGGAAGAGTGAGGGAGATAGAGACGGATAAGGAGATAGAGATAGAAAGGAAGATAGAGATAGAGATGGAGATGGAGATGGAGAAGGAGAGGGATATGTAGAGGAGGGGAGAAATAAAGAGAGAGAGGAGAGAGGTATAGATAGAGATGGAAGAGATAAATATATAGAGAGGGAGAGATAGAAATATAAAGATAGATATAGGAAGTGATATATAAATTGTTAGAGTGAATCTAGTTTATCTATTGACTATAATTAAGTGTACTCAATTTGATGAGGTTAGACAACATCCTGTCTAACTAAATGTGCAATCTTTAAGCCTCTAGAGGTTACAAAGTTATTTGGTTAACCTCATGTACATACCTTTTGAGGTCAACTGGAAGACTTTCCATCTCACCTCAAGGTCACTCAACACTTGACATCAAGGTTGATGACTTGGTCAAATAGGTTGTTGGTTTGCACATTCCTAGTGATCCTAAGGTTGACACCTATAGGACACTTGTCTACTCATTTGTGCCACATCATGAGGCACTTCTCAATCCACATGATATGTGGATTGCCTCTTCCTTGCCTATATATGCAAGGCTTCCTCATTTGTACATTTGGGTCAAGTTAATACAATATTTGCATTATTTAGTTGTGCTCGTTATTTTATCTCTAGATGTCCTAATTTTGAAAGGCATATATCTTCTTAATCCACCTCATGAAAAAAACTTGTAAGAACTCATAAACAACAAATAAGTTTGTAAATGCACTCACATAAAGTGCCACAAAAATTGAATGTGTTCCTTAGGGAGGGAATTTGGTAATTCTGTACTTACACCAAATTATAAAGTGTAATGGGAGGTTGTGTAGAGCCTTGATTAGCCATAACAATTATGGATCCTTGTGATTCTCGCCACATGGTGTGTTTTGACTTGATTTTCTATCACAACATTTGATCCTCGTGATTCTCACCTCATTCATGTGTGCCTTGATGCACACCCTTTTTTAGTTTCTTATACATCTTTTGGACCTAAATCTAGATCTAAATACCTTGCACATTTTTGTGCCCAATTTTAATTAGTTTTCTCATTCTCTTAGTATTAAGGGGAGGACTATGGAAATCTTATACTAATGCTTCTTTCAATGAAGAAATAGAGGAATCTTCTTTTTAGAAGGTCTCATGAACCTTCTAGCTTGATCTCTCATATGGGGGATTATTTTAGTGGATCATATTTTGAAATTTTAGTACTCATGTAGAGCATAATGCTGCACATTTTAGTAGTGTAAATGTTGGGAATAGGATGCCATTTAATTGCAATCCTAAACATATTTCATGTATCTTCTAAGTCCTTGGAAAGTGTTCCCCAACACTAGGATTAGAAAGAGATTAAATTCAAATGAAATGAACATGTAAATTGGCATTTATAATTATTCCTAAATGATAGGAACATGTGGGGGTGTCCAAGAAGAGCTCCTACAAGATAGGAGCACATGAGGCACCCACATGGAAGGTGGAACCCACCTTGCTTCTGTTAACTATTTGGAGGATTGATAACACTTCAATAATGCATGTTTTAGATCCTCCAAGTTAGGGATTGATATTTACATGAGTGGAGTTTAGTTTAGTTCAATTTAGTTCAGTATCAGTTCAGTTCAATTCAATTCAGTTAAGTTAAGTTAAGTTCAATTATGGTTCAGTTATCTTTAGTTGCATGTAGTTAGTTTCAGTTGAATGCTAGTTGACTTGAGTTGACTTGAGTTGCATGACTAATTACTTCATTTGCATGACATATAACAGGTGGATACATTCAGATAAGTGGGGATGATCAATCATGCATAATGTTTGCATGAATTGATGGAGAGCTATGTTTCAATTAACTAAGATTGACTTGGACCCACCTTGGGTGCCCAAGTTGGTATCTTTGAGTTAACACCTTTTGCACGAGAAGATATTTACAAGGCTCAGTTAAGTGGGCCTATTATTGGGCACCAACTTTGAGGTGATGCTTGTAAGATATTTTCTTGATCAATGTTCAATTAAGTATTCAGTTTGGGGCGCCTAAATTGAGAAAGACTTTGGTTTGACTTATGTTTTCATGGTGGAACTCTACTTGCACAATTTAGGCATAGATTTTTGTGAGGAGCTTTATGCTCTTGTTTTGTACAACTCTTATTGAGTTTGCATGCTCATTAATTGTCTATTAATTGCAGCAAGTTGAAGAGAGTTTCATGAGAGTTTTGTGTAGGTTGTGAAGAAGGATTGTTGAAGGAAAATGAAGCATATCAATCAAGGATTGATACAATATTATTGTAATCTTTTTCTAAGGCTAAATAATACAAGACTATTGATTATGGTGGAGTTTTTTCCCAAAAGGGTTTCTCCACGTATATGTTGTGTCACTTCTATATTCTTGTCTAATTCTTCTATAATCTTATGTCCCTTTCTACAATTGGAAAAATTGATCTAAATAGATAATCATACACAAAGAATTGTGACAAAGAACACTTAATTAAATCTACAGTCTCATAGGTTTATAGGTTTTAAGCTACAATTTCACCTTCATTTTCAACATTTGGTATTAGAGCTAATGGTTGGGTAGAGTTTGGGATGCCTTTCTCTTAAAAGTTTGAAGGTTTTTTGGTTATAGTGGGAGCTTTTACTATTGTGTTATTTCAAATTTGTAAAAGAAGTGTGTTACAATGAGTTCTACTTCTCGTCTAGATATTGAAAGATTCAATGGATCTAGTTATGAGATGTGGAAACTAAAAATGGAGGATCTCCTTGAAGAGAGAGATTAGTGGTTAGCTATTTGTAATGAGACAAAGCCATATACAATGATGTTAGATGAGGATTGGGATAAGCTTGATAAGAAGGCAAGAGGAACCATAAGATTATGTCTTGTTGATGTTGTTCTCTTGAATGTTTCAGTTGAAACTACAACATATAAACTGTGGAAGAGGATAGGTGATATCTATCAAACCAAAAGTATAACTAATAAGTTGTATCTAAAAAGACATGTGTATTCTTTAAAGATGAAAGATGGTGATTATGTTGCACATCATTTAAATGCTTTCAATTTGATTCTAAGTTAGTTAGCATCTGTAGATGTAAAGCTAGAAGATGAAGATAAATGCATTTTGTTACTTTGTTCTTTACCAGAGTCTTGGGAAAATCTAATTGCTGTGATCAGTGGTAGTGGTGTAGATCCTAAGATGGACACTATAATTCCTACTCTCCTATCGGAGGAGATGGGGAGGAAGTCTAAAACGGGATCCCAAGATGCCTTGTTTGTAAGAGGTAGGCCTCAGGAAAGGGAACCTAAGGGAAACAAGAAAGGAAAGGGTAAGTCCAAAGGACAGTCTAAAACCCCTGGTAAGAGTAAGGTAAAGTGTTGGAATTGTGGGAAACCGGGACATCTAAAGAAGGATTGTAAGAACACGAAAAAGAGTTCCAATGCTTCTACAGAGAAATCCTCAGATGACAGTAATGATGCATTGATCATTTCATCTAATACTATTAATGATAACTCCTGACTTGTTGATTTAGGTTGTTCCTATCATATGACTCCTAATAAGGAGTGGTTCACTAAGTATATTGCATATGATGTAGGGAATGTCTTCTTTGGAGATAATAGCACAACAAAGGTTGTGGGAAAAGGAGAGGTAAAGTTGTGTTTCAATGATGGTAGCGTTAAGACCCTTAATGATGTTTTACATATTCTAGCACTTGCTAGAAATCTACTTTTTGTATCTAAGTTCAATGATTCTGGAATGTATGTGACATTTGACGAAGGTGGTTGCAGATTGATGAAAGGGAATATGGTGGTTGCTAAAGGATCTCAGATTGGAACTTTGTTTAAGCTTAATACCTCTAATTTGAATAAATCAACGATTGTAATTGAAGCTAAAAATATATGTATGTTGTGGCACCATAGATTGGGCCACATTGGTGAAAAAGGTCTTAGGACCATTCTTAATAAGAAATTGGTTAACGACATTCTTGATTATAATATTGGAAAAAATGATTTTTGCGAGCATTGTGTGTTTGGAAAGCAATCTAGATCTTCATTTCCTAATGAAACAAATAAAGCTAAAAAATTATTAGAGATTATTCATTCGAATGTTATGGGTCATGTGGATATTGACTCTATTGGAAAATCTAGATATTATGTCACATTTATCGATGATGTCTCAAGATACACATGGATCTATTTTATGCATAACAAATCTGATGTGTTTAATAAGTTTATAGAATTTAAGGCTTTGGTTGATAAACAATCATATCATAAGATAAAAGTGTTGAGATCAAATAATGGTGGTGAATATTGTTCTAGGGAATTTGATGATTATTGTAAGCATGCAGGAATTGTGAGACAAAAGAACTACTCCATATACACCTCAAAAAAATGGAGTAGCAGAAAGGATGAACTGAACCTTCATGGAAAGATCTAGGAGTATGTTAAGTAGTGCTAAGCTAGATCAGTACCTTTGGGTCGAGGCTATAAGTACTTCTTGTTATTTAATCAATAGATCTCCTAGTTCATCTATTGAAGATAAAACCCCTTATGAAATGTGGTTAGGTAGGAAACCTAGTGTTGCACATTTAAGGATCTTTGGTTGTGAGGCTTTTGTTCATTTGCCTAATGAAAATTGGTCAAAGTTGGATCCAAAAGCACATAAATGCATATTCATAGGTTATGGAAAAAAATTAAAAGGTTACAATCTTTGGAATCCTCTAACCCAAAAAATTACTTTATGTAGAGATGTGATTTTTTAGGGAATTCAGATCTTATTTAGGAGAAGAACAACCAAAGGAGAAGGATACTTCTCGAACAGTAAATTTTGAGATAAATACTGAGAAGCATGAAGATGCACATGTTGAAGAACAATTGGATGGATTGGATGAGGAGAGTTTACAGAGTTCTTCTAAGATAGATGCTCATGATGAGAATATTGAGGAACAAGAAGAACCTTCTTTGAGAAGACCCACAAGACAATGAAATCCTATTGGTAGGTATAGCCCGCCTGATTTCCGTTGTATATTTGCTTTGATGAGTACTAATGATGAACCTAGATCTTACAGGGAAGCTTTGTCTTCATATGAGAACAAGCTTTGGTCACAAGCTATGCATGAGGAAATGGTTTCCTTGAATACTTGTGACACATGGGATCTTGAGAGTTTTCCCAAAGGAAGAAAGGCCATTGGTTGTAAATGGATCTTTAAAAAGAAAATTGGAGCATATGGTAATCTTGAAAGGTACAAGGCTAGATTAGTATCCAAGGGCTACTCCCAGAGAGAGGGAGTTTACTTTAATGAAATCTTCTCTCCTATTGCTAAATTAGCTTCTATTAGATTCTTTTTATCTATTGTTGCTTCTTATGATTTTGAGATAGAGCAAATGGATGTGAAAATTTATTTCTTGCATGGGGATCTTGATGAGGAGATTTATATGAGGCAACTTGATGGTTTTGTTGTAAAAGGAAAAGAAAAATTGGTTTGTAGGTTAAAGAGATCTTTATATGGATTGAAATAGTCACCTAGAATGCGGTACCAAAAGTTTGATGCTTTTGCATTGAAAATTGGTTATGTTAAGAGTGAGGAAGATCACTGTGTTTACATAAAATGTATTGATGATCGGCTTTTAATTATTATCGTGTATGTTGATGACATGTTTTTTATTGGTAACAACAAGGTAATGATCAAAGAATTGAAAGAACAACTCTCTAGCACAATTAAGATGAAAGATCTAGGGGCTGTAAAATATATCCTTGGTATGGAGATCAGTTGAGATAGAGGTAACAAAAATCTTTGCTTAAGTCAAAGCAACTATGTTGATACTATTTTGAAACGGTTTAACATGCAGGATAGTAAACCAATTAATATTCCTTTACTAGTTGGCACGAAGTTAATTTTAGACATGAGTCCTAAATTTGATCATGAGGAAATGTCTAAAATTTCATATGCTAGTGCACTTGGTAGTTTTATGTATGCAATGTTCTGTACAAGACCAGATATAGCCCAAGCAGTGGGAGTTTTAAGTAGGTTTATGTCTAACCCTAGTAAAGAACATTGGACTTATGTTAAGAGGGTGTTTAGATATTTAAGAGGTACTTCTAATTACTGTTGGTTTATCATGGTGCTAATGATATTGATATTATGCACAGATCATTGGACATACATGGATTTGTTGATTCAAATTGGGTAGGAGACCTGGACAGTCGGAGGTCAACAAGTGGCTATGTGTTTACTTTGTTTGGAGTTGTGGTTAGTTGGATGAGTAAGAGGTAGCCCATAGTTGCTTTTTCCACCACAGAAGTAGAGTACATGGCTGCTACACATGCCTCTAAAGAGGTAGTTTGGTTACAAAGACTTGGGAAAGGTATTGGTTTTAATTGCAAGCAAATTAAACTTGAATGTGATAGTCAGAGTGCTATTTGTTTAGCCAATAATCCTATGTATCATGCTCATACTAAGCATGTTGATGTTCAATATCACTTTGTGTGAGAAATGTTAGTGTAATTAATTAATTAATTATTACACTAGCATAAGTTAACTTAGGTCATATTTCATTTAGTCCTAGGTTACATTTTTAATAAATCAATTAATAAATGGGATAATATTCCCTTCCTAGTTTGTGGGATAAGATTCCTTCTAGAACTTATCTCAACATTTAATAATCATCTAGATAGGGTTCACATGTTGTCACATGTTAGATTATAACACTTGGCAACATCACATGCATCTTAGGTTTTCTCTTTTTCCTTTATATTTAGGCATTTTGTTCATTTGTAACATATCATTTTCATCATATCATATCAATATAGAGTCTTTATTCAGCATTCCATAGTTGCAACACTTCCCTTTGTGGTTGATTATCCTTCATGGCTAAGGTCCTTTATTGAAAATTCTGGAGCTTAAGGGACTGTGCATCCATAATCTCAACATGGTATCAGAGGTAGTCCATTGAAACATCAATCCTTGATCCAGGAAGTTGGAGTGCAAGATTCTTGCAGGCTTGGAGTTTCATGTTACAGGCTAGTTGGTTCTACCTAGGAGCCAAGCTGATTTCTGGTGCACATCAAGCTCTCTCTGACCTCTCCATTGCGTCCAAAAGGCCTCAAAACCCATAGATCTCCTATTCATTTTCCAAAATCAGGGTAGTATCAACCGAGAGCCTTTGAGATTTCGACGAACCCTGGTCACATCCATTGCCGACCTACTCTCATCATCCAACATCATCTCTATCATTCACTAGGCTCCCGTCAACCGTCATCTGCCACTCTCCAGTCACCATTCGTTCACATTACCCGACGACCGCCTATTGCCCCGCCCATCAAAGTCTTCTAGCCACCAATCACTACCGAAGTTTGTAGCCCCTACCACTGGCACCTCAGTTGTGTGAGAATCCAAGGACTCCACTATCTCTAGCCGCGTTGTCGACACACCTCTGATCCCGCCACCCTGCAGTTGCTCCACCGCTAGCCATCCAACAATGCTTTTTTTTTATGCCCGCCAGCCCCACGGTCATATCAACAACCAGGGGCTTACTTTTTTAAGCCTGGGGTACTTATTTTTTGCACCTTGTTAGCCAAACCATTTCCATTCAGGCAAAATTCTTCCAGGAAGCATAACTTCTGCATACGATATCAAAAATCTGCAAACAATATATCATTGGAAATCTCTTTCCATCTACTTTCTAGAGGTGTGCTCTATTTTTCTAGATTCTTCTTCTATCAAAATTTATTCTCAGTTGAAGTGGAAACCCTAATTTTTGGGTTTAGAGGTGATTTCTAGCTTTTCAATTTGTTTCAAAGGCTTCACTTTAGTTGATAGTTCATCAGTTATTAAAGTTCAACATTTTTTTGTCAAAAATATTGTGTTGGATTGTTGTTCTTCTCCAATGGCTGACACAGGATTCAAGATTCTTACTCCTCATAACTATCACACATGGAAGGTCAGTATGTAGAGACTTCTTTGGTCCAAGGGACTTTAGTCCACCTTGAGAATCAGCCTCATCTCACTAGAGAATATGAAAAATTCTAGCATCAGATTAAGTGTGAAGAGGCAATGGGGCTCATTGATCTACATGTATCCAACTCTTTATTCTTCCATATTGAGAGGTGCAAGACACCCAAGGAGGTTTGGGACAAGCTCAAGGATCTCTTCAGTTCTGTCAGTGATGTACGAGCTTTGCAATTGGAGGTTGAACTTGCTTCACTCACTGTTGATCAATTTCCTTCCATTGAAGACTATCTTGTAAGATTCAATTCTTTAAGGACTCAACTTTCTAGGTGTGGCAAAGATAAATCTGACAAAGAATGTATATTCATGATTTTATCTAAGTTAAGAGGTTCCTTCTCCTATTTTGCTACCTCTTTCTATTCCACCATGGATGGTCTTGGCGATAGATTTGTTATGCCATCATTTGAGACATTTTGTGAACGACTGACTTGAGAACAGTCCAAGCTCAATCAAGTTGATACATCCACAAAATCCCATGCATTAGTGGTAGGACTATCAAAAGGAAAGGGCAAGAACAAGGGAAAATCAAAGGCAGGAGCTTCTTTTGAATCATCATCTCAGCCTAAGGAAGACAAGCCAAAGAGGGAGAGCCCCAAGTGCAACTTCTGCAATGGGCTTGGTCACATTGAGGATACATGTTTCAAGAGAGAGATACATGAGCTACGACAGATACTTAGAGATCACAACATCTCTCTCCCACCTAGTACAATCAAATCTCCTCACTCCCCCTCTCATGAAGAGTCATCTTTAGGTATTGCTAGAATTGCCACTGTTGAAAACCTTGGTAAGGGGAATGCTTTGATAACTACCTTGGTTGATAATAGAGAAGGATGGGTACTTGACTCTGGTACTTCCCAACATGTCACTTCTTCTTAACAACATATTCTATGGGATACTTTGAGGCCTGCTAACTTTGATAGAATGTTTACAACAAATGCAGATATTGTCTATGTTGCTAGTATCTGTGATGTTGCTCTTGATGGAAGGAGGCTGGAAGATGTTGTCTACATTCCTCAGATTGCTCATAATTTGTTGTCTATCTACCAACTTGCTCAGGAGGGATTGAAAATTGAGTTCACTTCAGATCTTGCTATCATCAGAGATAGGTTTGATGTCCTTGTTGCCTATGGTCAAGTAGATCATCATTCCAAGGTATACAAGTTCACCAAATTTTGGGACCGAGATCAACCTACTCCTAACTCTCCAGATTCATGGGTAGGAAGTACATCATCACCCCCTCCTCACCAAGGTTGTGGAGGCTAGATTGACTTGGCTCTTTGCATGGCACCATCTTCTTCCTTCGACACCTCTTAGTTGAGATTTTCTTCAACAAGGATGGATACATTCACTTCTTCATACTTGTGGTACATGGATGGGTTCTCTTTGGGTCTATCTAACTTGGCTGCTCAGTTTCACATTGGTCTTGAAGACATTCTAGAGGGGACTACTCTCCTTTATGGGGGGGCTATCTAGTTCACATCTTTTTGATCTCTTTGTATATATGTGATGGTTGTAGTCCTTGGGGGGATAATGTTGAGTCCTCCAAACATCACTCTTCCATCTTTTTTGCTTTTATATCTCATTGAGGAGGGGTTTTTTCCCACTAGGTTTTCTCCACTTTCTCTTTCATTTCATTTGTAAATGAGTACCTAATTAGGCCTTGTTGTCGGGACTCATCTTTGCATAATAATTTTTCTACACTAACATAAGTTAACTTAGGTCATATTTCATTTAGTCCTATGTTGCATTTTTAATATTTATCATTTAATAAATGGGATAGTATTGCCTTCCTAGTTTGTGGGATAAGATTCCTTCTAGAACTTATCTCAACATTTAATAATCATCTAGATAGGGTTCACATGTTGTCACATGTTGTTAGATTATAACACTTGGAAACATCACATGCATCTTAGGTTTTCTCTTTTGCCTTTATATTCAGGAATTTTTTTCATTTGTAACATATCATTTTCATCATATCATATCAATATAGAGTCTTTATTCAGCATTCCATAGTTGCAACACTTCCCTTTGTGGTTGATTATCCTTCATGGCTAAGGTCCTTTATTGAAGATTTTGAAACTTCAGGGACTGTGCATCCATAATCTCAACAAGAAATAGTTGAGAGTGGGAAGGTATTGATTGAGAAAGTTGACACTTTGATCAATGTTGCATATTATCTTACGAAACCAATTCCTACAGATAAGTTCTCTTGGTGTAGGAAGGCCATTGGCCTTGAGTCCTGTACTTGATTTATAATAATGATTCCTTGTTTAAAATAATTGCAATGTATAATGTCAAGTGGGAGAATGTTGGGAATAGGATGCCATTTAATTTCAATCCTAAACATATTTCATGTATCTCCTAAGTCCTTAGAAAGTGTTCCCCAACACTAGGATTAGAAAGACATTAAATTCGAATGAAATGAACATGTAAATTGACATTTGTAATTATTCCTAAATGATAGGAACATGTGGGGGCATCCAAGAAGAGCTCCTACAAGATAGGAGCACATGGGATGCCCACATGGAAGGTGGAACCCACCTTGCTTCAGTTAACTATTTGGAGGATTGATAACACTTTAGTAATGCATGTTTTAAATCCTACAAGTTAGGGACTGATATTTACATGAGTGGAGTTTAGTTCAGTTTAATTTAGTATTAGTTCAGTTATGGTTTAGTTATCTTCAATTGCATATAGTTAGTTTTAGTTGAATTCTAGTTGAATTTAGTTGCATGACAGATAACAAGTAGATAAATTCAGTTAAGTGGGGATGATCAATCATGTACAATGTTTGCATGAATTCATGGAGAGATATGTTTTAGTTAACTAAGATTGACTTGGACCCACCTTGGGCGCCTAAGTTGGCATCTTTGAATTAACACCTTTTGCATGAGAAGATATTTACAAGGCTTAGTTAAGTGGGCCCATTCTTGGGTGCCAACTTTGAGGTGATGCTTGCAAGATATTTTCTTGACCAATGTTCAGTTTGGGGCACCTAAATTGAGGAAGACTTTGGTTTGACTTCTATTTTCACGGTGGAACTCTACTTGCACAATCTAGGTGTAGATTTTTGTGAGGATATTTATGCTCTTGTTTTGTACAACTCTTATTGAGTTTGCATGCTCATTAATTGTCTATTAATTGCAGCAAGTTGAAGAGAATTCCATGAGAGTTTTGTGCAGGTTATGAAAAGGATTGTTGAAGGCAAAGGAAGCATATCAATCAAGGATTGATACAATATTATTTTAATCTTGTTATAAGGTTAAATAATACAAGCGCTATTGATTCTGGTGGAGTTTTTTCTGAAAGGGTTTCTCCACGTATATTTTGTGTCACTTCTATCTTCTTGTCTAATTCTTCTATAATGGGTGAACCCACAAAAGTGGTTTACAATTCCAGTGAGGAAGGAAAAGTTGCAAAAAATAACCCCATGCAAAAAAAATTAGTTTTTGGGGGTTTGAATAAACCCCCTTCGAGTGAACCCATTTAACGATGGGGCCCACCATTCCTAGAAAAAATCCAAAAGCAAAGGCTTATGGAAAGGGGGTTCACTTGAACCCTGGTTTGAGAGAACCCCTTGGTTTGCTTGAACCCCCCTTTTTCTCCCTTCTCCCCCTCAGGCACCAAAAAAGTCCAAAATTTTGCACTTCGAAGCTCAGGTTGAGGATGAAAATGAAGGAGACTTCACAGACCCAATTGGATGAAATGAGCTATCCAACAAATATAATTTTAATATATTTCAGTTTTATTATGTATTTTATTTTAGTTTTATTAAACATAGGTTTTTCATTGAAAATCAAGCTCTTTGTTCTGCACATGTGGAAACATAGTAGATTATCAAAAAAAAAAATTGAAAAATATGAGTGCACCAAATATTGAAGTCCTTGATCCAACAAAAAAAAATGAATTTCAATACATACAAAAAAAATTATGCGTTATACGGTTCGCCTATGTCTGAATTGTAATTGTTTTGACTTCGAAACTTGATTAAGGAAAAAAATTCAATAAAACACTATAAAACCAATTGGAAGCACTAGATATCATAGCTATAAATCTAATTTTTTTTTAAAAAAAAAATAATCTTTTATGGAAAAAAAATTATGCGTTATACGGTGAGCGTCACTCCTTAAAAATATTGCTTACTGAAAAAAAAAAAAAGTTTTCGAAGGAGATGGAAAAAGAAGTGCAATCTGATTCCAAAACTTTTGAAAAAAACATATTTAGAATCTATAGACAAAATGTTACAAATCACTAGTTTTCATCATCTTCAAATTCCTCATGGTTTAGTCGCTATAGGTGCCCAAAAGTGAATATTTAGTTAGAAAAAATTATTTCAATGTTCAGTTTGGCCAAAAATTGTAAACCAATATTGTGGGATCACCCAAATCTTCTATCTCTTTCTACAATTGGTAAAATTGATCGAAACAGATAACCATACTCAAAGAATTGTGACAAAGAACACTTAATTAAATCTATTGTCTCATAGGTTTACAAGTTTTAAGCTACAATTTCACCTTCATTTTCAACAGTACACATGTCACTCATGCATTACTCTAGAATCATAATACTATCTATATTTTTAACTTCACAGACATCTGTGTATTCATGGTTGAGAAGTGTTCACATGTTCACTCATACAGTGTTTCGTATCTCTTATCTTAATCTACATTTCTTGGAGGTTCATTGATTCCAACAAACACCAGTTCATCTTTGACATATTTTACAACTTTTTCTTGCTTTAGTACTTCTTCATCATGGGCCATCTTTTTAGAAGGTATTAAATCCTCCTCTTTCTTTTTTTCATATAGAGGAATTTTGTTCCCACTAGGTTTTCTCCTTTTTCTCCATTTGTGAGAGAATGCATTGTACATGGGTACCTAACATGGTCTCATAGCTAGGACCCATTTCTATCTCTTTTCACTTTTGTGATCTCCTCAAGTATCACTTAAGGGGGGGTGTTAGAGAATAATTTATCTATTCACTATAATTAAGTGTACTTAGGTTTATGAGGTTAGACAATATCTTATCTAACTGAATGTGCAACCTTTAAGGCTCTAGAGGTTACCAAACTATTTGGTTAACCTCATGTACATACCTTTTGAGGTTGGAAGACTTTCCACCTCATCTCAAAGGTCACTCAACACTTGGCATCAAGGTTGATGACTTGGTCAAATAGGTTATTAGTTTGCACATTCCTAGTAATCCTAAGGTTGACACCTATAGGGCACTTGTCTACTCATTTGTGCCACATCATGGGCAATTTTCAATCTACATGATAGGAATATTACCTCTTCCTTGCCTATATATGCAAGGCTTCCTCATTTGTACAATTTGGGTCAACTTAATACAATATTTGAATTGTTCACTTGTGCTTGTTATTTTTTCTCCAGATTTCCTAATTCTTATATAAATAGAGGTAGAGATGAAGAGATATGGGGGTGGAGAGATGGAGAGATAATGACATAAAGAGAAGGAGAGATCCAAGAAGAAATATGGAGAGATAGAGATACAGAGGCAAAGAGATATCTATATAAAGGTCTAGGAAGAGGGAGATAGAGATACAGGGATAGATAGTGAGAGGTAGACATGTCTAAGATAAAAGGGGGGGAGAGGAAGATGCTAGTAGAGATGAAGATTGACAGAGAGAGGAAGAGGGGGAGAAATAGATAGAGAGATAGAGAAAGGCAATGATAGAGATAAAGAGAGAGAGAGAGATAGGAAGATGGAGAGGGAGAGATGGAGAGAAATTGAGGAATAGGGAGAGGGAGGTATAAACAGTGAGATAGTGTGATAGGGATATATATATATATATATATATATAAGTATATATATAGAGAGGAGGAGAGGGAGAGAAAGTTAAATATACACATAAAGAGACAAACAAACTGAGAGAAGTAAAGATAAACAAATAGAGATGGAGAGAGGGAGATATAAGACAGAGAGAGAGCCAAAGAAAGAGGAAGAGTTGGAGATATATGGGAACAACTAGATAGAGATAGATATAGATGGAAAGAGAAAGAGATAGAGAGATAAAAGAGGGGGGAGAGAGGGAGAGAGATAGATAGAGAAGGGAGAGAGAGATATAGCTAGAGAGGGAGAGAGATATAGGTAGAGAAGGAGAGAGAGAAGAAGAGGGATGAGAGAGGGAGAGATGGGTCAATATAATAGAGGGAAAGGGAGAGGGAGAAATGGATAAATATAGATAGAGGGTGATATAGATAGATATTGAGGGATAGGGAAAGAGACAAAGAGATAGAGAGAGATAGAAAGATAGGGAGATATAGGTAGAGAATGATATGGATAAAAAGAGATAGAGAGACAAGTGAGAGGCAGATAGAGAGAGAAATAGAGAGATAGGGATATAGTTTAGGAGAGATAGAGGGAGAGATGGAGGAATAAGAGAGGGGAGGAGAAGGAGAGAGAGTGTAACATAGATAAAAGGAGATATAGAGAGATAAGAGGAATATGGAGAGAGATAGAGAGATAGGGAGATAGAGTTAGAATCTAGCTAGAAAGAGATATATGGAGGAGTGAGAGGGAGATAAAGATAAATAGTGAGATAATAATATAGCGCATGAGAGATGGAGGATACAATATATAGAGAGAAGTAGAGAGAGGGATATAGAGAGAGATTAGGAGAGATGGAGGGAGAGAGGTAGAGATAATGAGACATAGATAAAGAGGGAGAGGGAGAGATGAGAAGATAGAGATAGAGGGGGCAAGAGTAAGAGATAAAGGAGGTGATAGAGACGAGTAATAGAGAGATAAGGAGAGAGATAGAGAGGGGGAGAGATAGAGAGATAGAGATAGGATAGAGATAGGGAGGGAGAAATAGGGAGTGTGTGTGAGTGAGAGAGAGAGATAGAGGTTGTTGGAGTTATGGACAAACACTGAGAGGGGGGGTGAATCAGTGTCTAAAATTTATTCAACTTCGACCAAGACTTCTAATTTTGATATCCTTTCTATCAACAATAGAGTAGAGTAATCACTTTGAAAGCATTTATGAAAAGGGGTAAATAAAGATATGGCAACATCAACTCAGTCCATTAGACAACTTATGCCAATATGATTTGAGAGAGATATCTTGCATTTGCCTAAACAATTGTGATTGACCATGTTTAACAATCAAAGCATGATGACAGTACAGGTGCAACTCATAAGACTGTGTAAGTGAAGACCAACATTATTGAAACACTTCTTAACCAATTAATTTCAATACAGCTTTATAAGACACTACAACAACAGTGTAGCAGAATGACACAAGATAGGTATTGAGATACTAAAAATTTTAAGCACATTATAACAATTCTTGAGCAATGAATCAAATGAATACTTGTATACTTTCTATCAGAACTTTCAACACTGATGGAACACTTGTGCAAGAAATTTTGATATAACCATTTTCAGAGATGAGGAAATTAACATTCAACAATGCTTAGACTGATAAGAATAATTACTCACCAAAATTATCACAATCAAGAAGCATTATGACATCAAAACAAAGAGACCATAAGACAAAGAATTTTCTGAGTGGAAAACCCTCCTGGGGTAGAAAAACCACTCCTAAACTGCCTCACTGGCTTAGCTTAAAAAAAACCACTGCTTACAATGGCTTATAGGCTAATTTTTGAGCACCAACTCAAGGAGCACCAACCCCTCATTTAGAGACACCAATCTCAAGGAGCACCAACCCCTTAACAAATTACAGATTTACAATAACACATAGGATCTCTCTGTTTCATTTAGCTTACACATACCTCTCTATCTAATACCCTAAATATTCAACACGAATCCTTAAAATACTAAATAAATAAGGTTTTTATAATATTACTCTACATCATATTTTCAAACTTTTTATAATAGAGCTTTTTCACTGTTTCATTCTTGATACAACAACAAGTTATGATATCATAGAATAACCTCACATCAACTCCATTGTGATCAATCACTGTGTTTATATATATTTTCAAATATAGGACTGCCAATTACAAAGTCTTCATAGAATTTTTTTTCAAAGGAATCTGAAACCCCCATACTATTTTTAGAAAAATGAACCAGTAGAATAATGATCAGTAGATGGAGAATAATCTTTTGTAATGCCTGTACAGAAGGCCATTTCAAACTTTGGAAAGTATAAATCAAAGTAATGCTCCCTTTTCAAATTGCAAGAATCTTTCAAAACCAAGATTTGAAAGAAGTGAAATATGAACAAGTAATATCATTTCCTTCATTTGAAATAGATAGCCATATGAATCTATTTTCAAAAGCCTTATGTAAATAACCATAATTTTTGTAACGAATGAAATGGGTTAGCAATGAAACTGACAGATCTTTTAAGATTCATGACTACCCATCGACTGAAATTCATAAACCCTCAATGCAAAATGAATATTCTACTTTTAAGAGCCTTCAACAAAAATTTTGAGGTAAAACAAATACTCTAACAGTTGTAATGCAAGATTCCCAAATACCCTTATCAAGCAGATTTAAAAAATAATATGTGATAGATGGAAACAAAGCATCTTTTACTTCACAACCCACTTATCCTTTTTTTTCTATTTCCAGATGTGAACAAAAGGAAAATAATTGCCATGAAAATCGAATGCAGGAAGTGATACCTGATTAGTAGCAAGAAAAACACATAAATACCAGTCAGAATTGCAGCTCCCACGATTTCCTTCAACCAATGTCGAGCTTCCAGCCAGTGAGGCACACCAAACATAGCATCCATACTATTTTTGCATCCTATCACAGTCGTTACAGCCAGCTAGAGTAAGCAGAGCAACAAAGAATTCAATGAAACAATCCTTCATGGCGGCGGTGAGGCTAGGGTTTCATACCCAGCCAAATGAAAATCATTAACCACGTTTTTCCCTATTTTCATTCTCATTCAATTGATGACTTTGATAAAATGTAATGTGATTTGAAGTCCACAATAAATCAAAAAACATAATAATGAACAACTCAAAAGATTGTTGAGTTCGTTGTCCAAGGATGCCGACCACATTATTACCTCAAGATTTTACAATCAAATTGTTAGCACATAGAGATTACTAAAATAGACCAAAATCTAAGTTGAAGTCCTTCAAAGAATGCCGAATTAAAGATCACATAGAAGAAAATGCTAAAAGAGGTGTCGACCCAATTTACTTCCATCAAAATATCATGCTAACTTGAAGACTTTTCAACAATGTCAACCACAATAATACCATTGAGCAATAATTACCAAAAGGTCGAAGCCATGTCATTTCCAAATGACTTTTAAGTAAGGCAAATAATCATTTAGATCGAATCAAATATGACTTTAATCAAAGTCATGTACCAAGGAAAGATAACCAAAAATGATGCCCAAAACTACATTATAAAATTGCCATAAAAATTACCTTTGAGCCAAAGAGGTGACTTGTACAAAGTCAGATGCAAATAACACCATGATAACCAAAGATCACTTTTAGAAGCTGATTATGAGATCTAGCCACGAATTTCAATAAAAGACATATTCAGATGAATCTTGTTAATGACGCCATGATTAACCTGATAATTGAAATAATATACCTAAATAATCTTAACCAATGATCAACCTTAATGACCTGTCAAGATAGCAATACCATTTATCACAAAAGCTAATGCATGCCCCTGTCACAATGAACATCATCTGAATAATTTGTATCAACACTGTCAGTAACCATAACCATCTGAAGATATATTGCATTCATAAATCTGAACCACATTAGTAATATCAACATGAAAAACTTGAATCATCATAAACATCTGCAAATGAATATCTGAAAGTGAAGTAGCCTCAAGTTTCTGTAACCTTTGAATCATGACCAACATACCATGAATTCCATCAATAAGGTGCATCAATTATTCAATGTAAGTATAAGAGGACCTGTAAATACCATAGCACCATTTGTGACTTTGTCATCAAGGACAAACAATAGAGGGGTTAGAACAATAGAGGTATATATATATAGGGAGATGAAATAAATAGAGGGTAGAGGAGAAGTAGGGTGATATAAAAGAGGGAACGATAGGTTGAGAGGGAAAGAGAGAGAGGGAGAGATATAGAGATAGATATAGTGGGTAAGCTAGAGGGGGAAGAGAGAGATGTAGGGAGAGGTCTGTAGATAGAGATAGGGAGAGAGATAGAGAGGAAGATATAGGGAGAGATAGAGAGAGGAGAGAAGGATAGAGGTATTTTTAAAAATTAACCTATGTTCTTATATCATATGACTCCTCACAAGGAGTAATTATATTCCTACCATGCTTATGATGGAGGAAAAATGTATGTAGGTGACAATAGTTTGCATCAAATTGTTGGTTGTGGGAAGGCACAATTTTGTTTTAATAATGGGAGGGTAAAAATTCTTACTCATGTTTTGCATATTCTAGGAATTTCAAGAAATTTAATTTCTATATCCAAGTTGAATTATTGTGGATTCCATGTGATATTTTACCCAGAATATAAATGATAGAGAAATTTTGTGCCACTACCTCTCTCATCAATAATCCCAATAGGTGAGAGTGTCATGGAACATGATTATTACAATCACATTGACACATAGACCAATGATGATTGAATGCACTTTGTAGATATAGATAATTAAGATAACTTCAATTATCTTGCATCATTAAAAATGTGGGTCGTTATTTAAATATTGTAGATACCTTAGATATAATAAATTGATTAAAAATGTGGGCGGATGGGTGGGCTCCCTCCTCGCCCCCACACAGACAATGGATGTCTAAGTGGCCGTGTGGTGGGGTGTGAGATGGACGAGTGGCATTCGGGTCGGGCGTTGGTAGTCACACCAACCTACCAAATTTAGCGGTATGCGAATGGCAATGGAAGGATTAATCGGCCGCCTTTTTGCTCGGACAAATTGAAGGGAGTCTAGTGGAATGATGGGCTCAATTATCACGACGTCAGTTGGGGGACACGTAGCGCACAGCCTACCTTATTCTGTGCGCGGACGTGCCGAGTGGTAAGCACCATAAATTGCATTGATCACAGGTTTGCGGGGGAGGAATTTCCTTTCATGCGAAGGACAGATTTGCAAAGCCCTTAATCTGTATCCGTGTATGATGACTGACGGTTCATTATTGAGGTTTCATGTTAAATTTAGGAAGCCCATTCCTAAATTTAGGTTCGGCTCCCTGGTTTTTGCTTTTATGTTTTTTGTTGCAGGGTGCTCTGGGCGCATCTTCGGCAATGGCGAGGATGTCGAAATCGAAGTTCACCATTATTATATCGGCGGAAGGTCTTGAATCCTTCGGGGTCGACACCCCTGTTTCTTTAGTGGCAACGAAAAGGCAAATTGCCTTTCGGGAGGTAACGGACCAGCGTCTCAAACGAATCTTGCTCGAAGATGATCCGGCGACGGTTGCGGCAGTGAAAATGGTCCTGGAAAAGGAACATTTAGAGCGAAAAGAATTTGCAAGGGACAATGCCCAAATATCATCCAGGTTTCTTGCTTCGCTCTTGGATATTGCTACCCCGAAGTCAATGGCTAAGGAGTTGTTGGTGCGACTGTTTCGGAAGGACTTGCTCGGGGGCGTCGACACTACTCTGAAGGCGGCTCTCTTGGGCAAGGGCATACCACGCCCTGCGGACCTGGCCACTATGTGGGACTCGGATGACGCTATCAAGATTTACCCTTTTCTGTTGGATCTCAAAGGCTCCGAATTGTCCCGGCATCGCACACTTGCAGACGTGGCAGTGGAGTTCTTGAAGAAAAGAGTGAAGATAGTGCCAGTGGAGGGAACGGACTGGGTGGAAGGTTTTATTTGTTTTGCAGATGTTAATGGCTTCTGGTGATCAAGTGGGGTACGGTTGTCTATCTGGTTTCTTGCTAGTTTTCGCCTTGTTACTCGCCGTGTCTACGAAATGGAGTTAAGTCTTTGTAAAGTTTACTGAAAATTGTCTCTGTTTTCATCTTCTGATCGACGCTTCCAATATGGAACTGGGTAGTTATCCACCATGTCAGTTTTTGAATGTTTGAAGGGCATGAACGTAACATTCTTGCATAGCAGACGCCTGTAAACTTTTATTATTATAAATAAAATCAACACCTTACGTATCAAAAAAAAAAAAAATTGATTAAAAATAATCATATAAATTTATTTAATAAAAAACATTCATTGCTAATAATATAAAAAATAAAATTAATTACATGATTGATTTTTCTTTCTTACAAACTATCATGTCGAATTAAAGGTTGAAATATTATAATATTTGTTATTTTTTATATGCCTTTTTTGTTCTTCAAAATGTAAGTAAAAATGCGTTGAATAAATATTAAAATTTATATAAAAAACTATAAGCAAAGGCTAAAGACTTGGACATCAAAATCAGCTATGAACAAACCTTTGGAAGACACAATTTAGTTAAGTTGTTTCTTTTTAGGTGGTTTCTATGATGGGTTTCATAGTAAGCCTACTCTACTTTGTTTGGTGTACATGTATTTCATTGATTTCGTGTTGCATAGTGTATTGGTGTAATGTGGTAGCATTGTCATGCATATTCAACCATTGATGACCTTCCAACTATCATAATTAGTGTATGAATGATTTGGATTAACTAGAAATTAATATTCATGAATGGACACATTACTGAATGGACTACCTTCTTTTAACTATGTATTCGTCTTTCATATCACCACTCTCTTTAATCTACTAGTGTGTGCTCTTTAACTCATATTATTATAAATATTAATAATTATATAATATTTATTATATGTATATTTATAAAATATAATATAAAATATATATATTTATATTAAACATTATTATCAATTATATTATATTGTATTTATATTGTATATTATAAAATCTAAAAATAATATATTACATTATATTATATGATATTATCACAAACTTAAATCTCTAATTAACATTCCAAAAGTTTATTATTAAGTCGAGAGGCTTTACATGGCATCCATTTGTGTAAATATTTTCATCTTCTTGATTTTTGTTTCTAATCGAAATTGTAGCCGTTGAATAGATTCTTGCGACAAAAATATAGGAGCTTCGTTTTGCAATAATGGCCTCTCTTCTTAACCTTGGAACACATGATCAAAGATGGAGTTCAGTACGGAAGATGCCTCCAGGTATGTTTATCTTGTGATTCATCGTATTTTTATTATTTTTACATTTCATGCAAATGTCTCTTTGTGCCCACCGACATTGTTATTGAATAAAAGTTCAAGGTATATTTTTTATGTTACGATGGATCAAAGCGGATAATTAATTTTCTGTATGTTTCTAAACATATAATCACCTTTTTTATAATTTTTTTTAAAAATAATTGTATTTAATTTTGGTGCATGTTGAGTATAATATTTAATTGGGTTATTTTTAAAAATCATTCAAGATCAATTGTTAACTTCTAAGGGAAGAGAACAATGTGGTTGATACGATGGCCACATGAGAAATGTGGTGGAGATGTTACATTACATAAACTTTTCATCCTTGTTTGGGTATTATTAAAATAAATCACTCTAGCAAGACTAGATCACTTTGTATCAAATTTTAGACTTCATTAATGCTAAGGGAAATTCAACAATGATAGTACAAGGTGGAGTGTAGTGTAGTGAGGTGTATTTTTAGTTTTTTTATTTTTATTTATAAATTTGATAGTATGTGAGCATCATTTACATGCAATGAATGCTGAGTGGATCAACCATACTCATGAGAGATGGGTTCATGTGAACCACTTCATGAAACATGGGTCAATGAGTTTGATCCAAAAACCACACAGTTGAATCTTGATAGCAATATCATAATTTGACATGTTATTGTCGTCTATTGTAAGGGGATTAGTCTCCTCTATGGGACATCACCCTTACACTATAAATATCTTAAGAAGGATTTCTCGCAGTTTATTATATATAAATATTTTGCATTTTCAAATATATAATTATGCCGAAGGCATGTCTTATTTGAAGTTTACGGAGCAACTTTTATCCATGGACGGTGAAGATTATTGGATATGGTATGCAAGAAGGTTAAAATAATATCAGCCATTCATCATTTTTTGCTTCAGGCATAAATTGCCATCTTCTTTCGCGCGGTGTATGCACTATGTCCATGAAATTTTTCCCATCCCACTCATTTGTACTACAATCAACGGCTTTTGTAAAATCGAGAAGTGACATGTAGACTTTTTTGATTGGTGCAAATACACGGAGAAATCTATTCAATGAGCATTTTCTATGATCTACTGAATTTCAAATGCTCCTTTCACTTTTAGCTTAAATTTTGACCCCTTTTTAAGTTTTGAAATAATATAATAATTTATCATTTAAAATATAATCATTATAAAGTGAATGACAACTTTAGTGGCTGGAACTATTAATTAATTACCTTGGGATTTCTTAATTATTCTAGTATATAATTGAGCTAGAATGGTGGACTATCAACGTTTGGTTTTGGGTTAGTAATTTTTTTTTTTATGTTTTTTAAAAAAGGGGGAGAATGTTGGAGCCAGAGCCAACTACTAGACAAAAAGCACCTATGTACATACAAAAACGCATGAAAATATACATAACAACATACATGGTAACATGCATAACATGAAGAGATGGCGTAGTGTTGAGTCCGCCAGATGGATGATAGAAGTGACAGAACCAGAAATGGAAGGAAATGGCACAAGAAGTGAGGAGGTGTCCTGTCATCGAATTATGTTGACGTCTTTTTTCCTTGTGCGAGAAGCTAACTACTAAGCACGAGAAGGGTGGTGATGTGATTAAGACATGCAGTTTAAATTGTAACGGATACTATTCTTGGAAGACACTTGGAAAACACGTTGTGCTTTGGATTTTCTCATTCTGCAAGGGCACACTACAGGCAAGGGAGAGGACCAACCAACTTGAAGTGAGGTGTTTCTAACCGACTATACATGCAATGGTCTATGTATTGTTTCATGCGTTTTTGTATGTATGTAGTTGTGTTGTTGTCAAAACTGTAGGAATGTAATGAATTGCGGATATGTAGCTGTGTTGTTAAAACCGTAGGAATCTTAGAAAACATATGAATGTCTTCAAAAGCTTTTGTTATTAAAACCGTAGGAATGTAATGAAACGCGGATTTAGAAACACCCATTGTTTCCAACAACCTTTGACATTGTGTATTCTGCTCTTTCATTTTGCAGGTTGAAAGTGAAAGGTAGGAGAGTGGAGTTGCAAGTGAAAGGTTGGAGAGAAAGAGGAGACTGAAAAAAGTGAGTTGATGGGTTTCTAATCATTTGGGTTGTTAGTTGTAAAGGGGTTTAAAATGTTATGAGGGTTTTTGTATGTAAATTATTTTCAAACTTTAAGTGGGTTGCAGGTTTTGTAAAACCTAGTGTTTTGCATCTTAGAATTTTAGAAAAGAAAATGAATGTCTTTACAAGCTTTTGTTATTTAGACCTTAGGAATGTAATGAAAGGCACTATTTTATAAAAACCCATTATTTCCCAAGAAGCATTAACACTGTGTTTCACCACTTTGAACAAGTTTACTCATTATCGATGATAATGTCAATAAATTGGTGTTCTTGCTATTTGTAATGCACACGTACATATACAGGCTTGAAAACCACGAGGGTTTGGGTATGTTGTGATGTGGGTTGTGGTTTTATAAAAACCCTGTGTTTTCCATTTCATTGCATTGCACATCTTTCAAATCAAAAGCATTACTTCACATTGCATAACTAATAAGTAAATGCTCATAGATAGATGACAAAATTTAAAATACAATATAGGTTTTTTACATACTCAACCTAAAAACAGTTATGCAATTATTTCACATTGCATAGGTAATAACTATATCCACAACTATAGGGAACTCCACCTGCACAACCAAGTACTATTCTAAAATATATTAATTTCTTCATTCTAGAGTGATAATTGCAGCTATTGATTGTATTTTTTGTCATGGCATTCAATGAGAGCACATTTGTTTGAGTTATTTTTTGAAACAATTCACTGCCTTGTGTATGAAAGCATAATAGTAAGTAACAACAAACACAAGGTAGTGAACTATTTGGAAAAATGGCTAAAAGAAATGTGGTCTCATGGTCAATGGAATTCCATGCCAAGCCATCGACAAGGAAATGAACTATTTCTATGTGGGATTGGTTATCTATGGCTTGCCACTATGTTTTGGCAGACATTCTCATCTTGCACTAAATTTTTACAAAATAATTGTAGATAGTTAGAGTGATAATTGTAGATATATATAATGATAATTAGAGTGATATTTGCAAATGGAAACCCCCTAACCAAATTTTGTTAGAAAGTTGGAAACACCTTATTTAACAAGCAATGCAATTTTTCTTGCAGATATATTGTCATCTTCAGTAGAGGTATCAACAATATATTGTGAAACTATACCCACAACTATAGGGAACTCCACCTATGCAACCAAATACTATTGTCAAAGATATTAATTCATTCATACTAGAGTGATAATTGCAGCTGCAAATTGTATTTGTTTGTCATGGCATTCCAAGAGACCACATTTGTTTGAGGCATTTTTTCAAACAATTCATTGCCTTGTCTATGAAAGCATATTAGTAAGCATAATAGTAAGCAACAATAGAGACAAGGTAGTGAGCAGTTTGAAAATTTCCTCAAAGAAAAGTGGTTTCATGGTGATTGGAATGACGTGACAAGCCATAGACAAGGCAATGAACTGTTTGTAAGTATGATTGCTTATCTATGGCTTTCCATTGTGTTTTGGCAGACATATACTCACCTCAACATGTGTTTTCCAACTTTCAATTATAGAATGCATGTATATGGTTGTTGGAAAACATTGTGTGTTTACTATCAAAGCATAATAGTAGATCTAGATTGTCATGGCATTCCAACACCATGATGATTGGAATGACATGACAAGCCATAGACAAGGAAATGAACTATTTCTATGTATGATTTCTTATCTATGGCATGCCATTGTGTTTTGGCAGACATGTACTCACCCCACACTATATTTTCCAACTTACAATCACATTATGCATGTATATGGTTGTTGAAAAACATTGTGTGTTTACTATGAAAGCATAATAGTAGATTTGGATTTTCATGGAATGCAACCACCATGGTGATTGGTATGACATGACAAGCCATAGACAAGGCAATGAACTGTTTCTATGTATGATTACTTAGCTATGGCATGCCATTGTGTGTTGGGAGACATATACTCACCTCACACTATGTTTTCCAACTTCTAGTCAGTCTGTATGTATATGGTTGTTGGAAAACATTGTTTGTTTACTATAAAAGCATAATAGTAGATCTGGATTGTCATGGCATTCCAACACCATGGTGATTGGAATGACATGACAAGCCATAGACAAGGCAATGAACTATTTGTATGTATGATTGCTTATCTATGACATTCCATTGTGTTTTGGCAAACATATACTCACCTCACACCATGTTTTCCAACTTGCAATTACACTATCCATTATCTTATATGTATTTTACCATTTACTTTAGAGTGTTGTAGATATTTATGGTCTATGGTTCCATTAAAGCTAAAAATGAGAATCCATTGCACATTGTGTTGTGTAAGCTTTCATGCATCATACCATAATTATTGTTAGAAGTGTATTCTCTATTGTGCACTTCAATGTTTTTGTTCTATTACATTTTTATTCTTTTTGGGGGGCTGCAGACTTCAAGGTAACCCATAGTGATCAAATAATATTGAAAGACCATTTTCATTGTTTGTTTTATTGTTTGCATTAGAATGACAAGATTAGTATTACTATTAGTTTTTTGTGATAACTATAGAACTTTATGGGCTGGGGATTGGGAAGCAACCCATATCCTCCTAGGTAAGATTCAAAGATTGTGTTCAATATTCTGATTCATTTCTTGCATTAGAATGAAATGATTAGTCTTTTGAAGTGGATTTATTGCTTTATGGGGTAGTTTACATTGTTTTTTCTTGATATTGTTATTTCCTCTATGTGCCATGCATGCAAAATTATCACAGGAACTAGCCTCAGGTGCATTTATAAACTAATTTAAATAATTTTCTTCCCTCTCTTTTCCAAACAACACACCATTTGTTGCATATTTCCTGTTTCGACTACCAGAAGAAATTTGCAAATCTAGAATACAAAAATGCAAGTTAGACATCATAGCTTATAATATACTTGCTTTGTTGTATCAATGTGGAATTTGAATTTAAAGGCATGCTAAACTCAAACTAGGATAATCTATAGGTATTTCTAATCTTCAACTTAATACACATATCCAATATGTCCATGCACTAGGATATACACTAGAATAAATATTGACTATTTAATGCTGCTACATGCTACTAATTCCCAATTATGACCCTATTTTACATGCTAGCAAAAGTAACTTTCCACATCCTAATAGAAGAAATCCCCGAAATATAAGTTTCATTTGTCTTTGTGACATATGATAACCTTGTTCTATCTTTTTTCATAGAAATGAGTTTCTTGTGATATGGATGGTACAACAGTGATGCAAAGTATAATTGTGGTTATGATTGAGGACATAACTTCTTAGGAAATTCTCTGATGGAAGGTCAACCTGATATCAAGTTTGGGCTGCTACAGTACTAACTTAATGGATTTATGTTGTAGAATTGTCATGTAATACATATTACTACATTTTTTAATTTTGTGTGTCTGATTCTAAAGTTACATAATTTTCGTTGGAAAAAGTTGTCTATTTGAACAACTGTATAGCATAGTTTTTTCTTTTTTTATTGAATCAAAGTTTTTGAGAAAAATACAGAGAACCATGGCTATGAGAAAACAATAGCCATAACTAGTACAACTACATAGCAGCCATCTAATTAAGATACATATGAGCCCTCCAAAGAAGGGAAAAATGAAAATAGAAATGACAATAAATATGTCTCGTACCAAATGGGACTGAAGCAAGATAAAACTTTAAACTGAAATAATCCCAATTGAATAGTATCCAATCGAAGCGTTCAACTTCATAGGTTCTAGTATCGACTTTGATATCCAATTGATTAGCCACATGGTTGATAGTATGATGTATGACCTTGAAGCATTGATAATTGAATTTGTTCAAACATCCCTGAATAAAATGAAGAATTATCCAAGCAGGTTCAGTCTAAGCCAACTTGTAGTTCTGAACAAGAATCATGGAAGCTTAGTGCATGACATCTCCAACCTAAGGCATAGCACAAAGTTAATGGATTTTTTGTGACTAGTATCATAAGGGTATTATTTCAGGTCCTAGGAGGTTGAATTTTGTACTTTGTACATTGTAACTTTTTGAACTTACGATGGATTTACATTGCATTAGGACAATCATAGATTCCATGAATGGATCTTAGTCAACCTAATTGGTTGATTGCATATTGTTCAACATAAGCTGGACAATACTATATAAAGGTCGATTTACGTAGATAAGGCAATGAACTGTTTTTGTGTATGATTGCTTATCTATCAGTTTTCACTGTGTTTTGGCAGACATATACTCATCTCACAATCTATTTTCCAACTTGCAATCGTATTGTGCATGTATATGCTTGTCGGAAAACATTGGGTGTTTACTATCAAAGCATAATAGTAAATATGGATTGTCATGGCATTGCAACACCATGGTGATTGGAATGCCATGACAAGCCATAGAATAGGCAATGAACTATTTTTGTGTATGATTACTTATCTATGGGTTGTCACTGTGTTTTGACAGACATATACTCAGCTCACATTGTGTTTTCCAACTTGCAATCGTATTGTGCATGTATATGCTTGTTGGAAAGCATCGGGTGTTTACTATCCAAGCATAATAGTAAATATGGATTGTCATGGCATTGCAACACCATGGTGATTGGAATACCATGAAAAGCCATAGACTAGGTAATGGAATTTTTTTTTGTATGATTGCTTATCTATGGGTTGCCACTGTGTTTTGGCAGACATATACTCAGCTCAAACTATGTTTTCCAACTTGCAATCGTATTGTGCATGTATATGCTTGTTGGAAAACATCGGTTGTTTACTATGAAAGCATAATAGTAAATATGGATTGTCATGGGATTGCAACACCATGGTGATTGGAATGCCATGACAAGCCATAGACTAGGAAATGAACTATTTTTGTGTATGATTTCTTATCTATGGGTTGCCACTATGTTTTGGCAGACATATACTCAGCTCACGCTATGTTTTCCAACTTACAATTGTATTGTGCATGTATATGCTTGTTGGAAAACATTGGGTGTTTACTATCAAAGCATAATAGTAAATATGGATTTTCATGACATTGCAACACCATGGTGATTGGAATGCCATGACAAGCCGTAGACTAGGCAATGAATTGCTTCTGTGTATGATTGCTTATCCATGGGTTTCCACCATTGTTTTTTGGAGGACATATACTCACCTCACATTGTGTTTTCCAACTTGGAATCCTATTGTTCATGTATATGCTTGTTGGAAAACATCAAGTGTTTACTATCTAAGCACAATAGTAAATATGGATTGTCATGGCATTGCTACACCATGGTGATTGGAATGCCATGACAAGCTATAGACTAGGAAATGAACTATTTTTGTGTATGATTTCTTATCTATGGGTTGCCATTGTGTTTTGGAACACATATATGCACCTCACACTATGTTTTCCAACTTGGAATCATATTGTGCATGTATATGCTTGTTGGAAAACATTGGGTGTTTACTATTAAAGCATAATAGTAAATATGGATTCTCATGGCATTGCAACACCATGGCGATTGGAATGCCATGACAAGCCATAGTCTAGGAAATGAATTTTTTCTATTGTTTTTCTATGGCTTTTCATGGTATTCCAATACGATGGTGTTGGAATGCAATGAGAATCCATATTTATAATTATGCTTTGATGCATTTTTTCAACGATCCATATTTACTATTTAGCCATGATGTTTGAAGCCATGAGAATCCATATTGATTATTATGCTTTGATATATTTTTTGCAAGCATGTGTAGCTTGTTCAAAAGAACCTATTTTAGGCTTTTAGCCATAGCAACAAGGTAGTGAACAGTTTGATAGAATGCTTTTGTAGAAATGTATGAAAAATGTGGTAGCATAGTGAGCTGTTTCATATAATGCCTCAAAGAAATGTGGTCCCATGGTGAAGGATTTCCATTATAATCCATATTGCTAGCAACAAAAATAAGGATTGTCATGGCAATCCTTCACCATGGGACCACATTTCTTTGAGGCATTATATTAAATAGTTCGCTATGCTACCACATTTTTCATACATGTCTACCAAAGAATTCTATCAAACTTTTCACTACCTTGCTGCTATGGCTAAAAGCCTAAAACAAGTTCTTTTGAACAAGCTACGCATTCTTGTAAAAAATCTATCAAAGCATAATAGTAAGCAACAACATAGACAAGGCAATGAAGTGTTTGATAAAATGCCTGAAAGAAATGTGGTCATGTGGTGATGGAATTCCATGACAATCAAATTTGTTGCCTTGCTACTATATGAATTGTCATGGCATTCCATCAACATGAGACCATATTTCTTTGAGGAATTTTATGAAACAATTCACTGCCTTGTCTATGCTACCACATTTTTCATATATGTCTACCAAATAATTTAATCAAACAGTTGAGTGCCTTGCTACTATGGCTAAAAGCCTATAATAGGTGCTTTTGAACAAGCTACACAAGATTGCAAAAAATCTATCAAAGCATAATATTAAATCATTAAGCATAGTAAACCTATCAATGATAGCCCAAAAAATACAATCACATGAACTCAATCAGGTACCCAGGCTTAAAAGATAGTTTAATTACACTCAAGCATAATGAACCTTTGCAGACGGGAGTAAACCTGTTATAAACTTTGCATAATGAACCTCATATACAGTTTAAGAACAAACTTGCAAGCAATGAAAGAATGCAAAACAACTTCAAACAAACTTAATGGGCTTCAAAACATGTAATTGATCTGTAACCTTTCATTGTGACCATATACCTTTGATGAAGAATATTATGCTTTTGAAATTGGTTTAGATATGTGTAGAAGCATGAAGATCTCATCAACAAACACCAATCATGTCTTTATGCCATAAACCTATCCACTGAATACCTTAGAGTCACAACATCAAAATGTATTAGCCATCAAGAATAAAATGTGAATGATGAATGTGCAATGATTACTTGTTCAATACCTCTGACTTTGTCATGAAACAACTCTGTCAAACTTTTGCAACAACTATCAATACCTTTTGCACCAACACCATGTGAACAAGTAATGAGTGAACAACAAGGACTTTGACATGAATATCAACAACCACTTTGGATGTAGATCACCAAATTAATGAATAATCTCTTTGAAACCAATCCATGAGAACACAATGAAGCAACTCACTTTGCATGTAGTTGGAATCAAACACCTTTTGACATCAATGATAAACAACATCAGCATAGACATGTTTGAAAAATGTTGAAACTTATACATAAGGCATGTGGTTTGTTTCAAGTATACAAGTAGAACACAACATTGTAACTCATATGTTTGTTAGTCACAATAACTAAGAACACTTTCGTAACACTTTTCAAGCAAGAAGATCATATTTTAGACTTCTATATGAGCATGTCAACACTTGATATTTGTAAACACCAACTATAAACCTCAGTTGTGTCTAAGAGATAGAAGATAATGCATGCATGAAATGAAACAAACTCACATTGAACATGGAATCTTGATATGGTTGTTGCCCTCAGTCTTTGATTGCATAACCTTGATATTTCCTTCATATTGTTCTTCATATGGTATGGTGTGTATCTTGTTATGATAGATGAAGGTATGTTTGAGCTATAGATAGATAACATTTAATATGTGAGATTTAGAAATATGAATGACCTGGGTGGGTACAATGAAGAAGGATTGTGACACATTGATTAGATGCAAGAAAATCATATAAATGGCTTATGAAAAGTATTCGATATGGGAGGAAAGGATATGAAAGGTTGGATATGAAAATGAATGGAATGGAAATGAAATCAATTCATCATTTTTGAGTTGTAGATAGAAAATATTATGCAAGATTTATAAATATGAATGACCTAGGTGGATCCAAACAAGAAAGGAATGCAACACATTGATGTGATGCAAGGAAAGCATATAAATGGCTTATGAAATGTATTTGATATGGGAGGAAATGATATGTTAGGATGGATATGGAAATGAATGGAATGGAAAGGCTAGGAAGTTATCATTTGTTTCATCATAGACTGGAACGACTTCCCCATTGTTATCGGTTATTCTTTTTGTAATCATCATAGGGCCGACTGACTCGATACACACACATAAGAAAGACTCATGCCCCATTTCTCACTCTCTTTTGTACAAAACAAGGTGTAGAGATCTTCGAACTTTCTCAGAATGTGACAAGAAAAGAAAAGATATAAAAAGATAATGATATTGATGGAGACAATAGACAAGAGTTAAGATAAAGCACAAGTTGTCATGCATGCAATATGAAAATGATAAATATGAAAGATCATGATAATGAAAAAATGAAAATGCTAATGCATATGATAATGACCAATGCACAAAACAATTGTAGGATGGAAAACATAGTGGGTTGTGACTCAGTAAAGCCCAATGTTTTAGTATGCTAAAGAGTTTATGGTTTCTTTAAATGTGTTACTCATAACAATGATAACACAATGATAAATAAGAATTTAAATGATAATGATAAACAAGATCTTATTCCTTAGTCAAGCTGAAAACCAGAGGACATATGGATGGATATGGGTTAATGATACGAAATGTAAGGATACACCCTATATGGAGGATGAAGATAGATGGATCAAGATATGGAATCCTATGGGTGGAGGGAACTAATAGAAAGGGAACCCAAAATATTTGCTCTTATAAAAAGGAGAAATAGAGGACCTATGGAGGACTCCAAAGATGGCATGTCAAAGTAATAACATGCCCCCATGGTAAGAGGTATGACAAGTTATAACGACATGACATGGATATGGAAGATAAATTGACATGAAAGGAAACATGACATAGACAACAAGCGATATGGAGGATGGAAGACACATGATATAAAGCATGCATTAGATTTAATTTCTTGCTATTTTTCCCCAATACTTTATGCAAGATCAAAGGAAGGTGGATCGATAAAGCGGATAGCATGGAATATAAATGAAAGAATATGATGGCTAAGTTGAAATAGGATAATCAATAATGTATCGTACTAATGGAAAATTCTTGCCCCCAAGTGTACAAGCAAGGGTACGTGTATGGATATGAAAGCTAGTGGATATGAATGGATATGAATGGCCATGGAAATGGAATTTGATGAAGGTGTATGGATATGAATGTAGGACTCAATTGTCTCTTTGTGGAAGATAGTACCCCATTGACTAAATGTTTCTTATAAACCATGGCTAACATGTTCCCAATTAAAGACGTTGGTAGGAAAATTGGTAAAGATAATGGAATGAATAGGGGTAGGCAGAAGGGGGCTAAGGATTCATGCAAAGGATTGGATTAAAGCTATGGAATGGGGGATGAAGCTTGGATGGAAGTATGGAATGAAGTCATTATGAGGGAATGTGGGCAAGAACAACATTGGCACACACCTTGAAGGATGGTGAAAGTTGAAGGATTGAGAGTGGGTCGAGATAGTAAAGTTGGGCATATAAGGACAAAAAATGGATTTGGAGTATGAATAATGGAGGAATGGATGATGGTGGAATAATCAAGTCTTTTGGATTAGCAAGTAGCGATACCAGTTTTTTTATTTTTTATTTTGAATGCATGGATTTTTTTGCTTTCTTTGGAACCCACATTGTTTTCACTTTTCATTTTTCTTTATAACCTTTTCATTTTTTCTTAATAGGAACCTTCCATTTTTTTGGAAGTGTTTTGCTTTTAATTTTGGAGCATATTTTTCTTTCTTTTGGCATGTCTTTTTAGTGATACATGATGATATTTAGTTTTTAGTGGATTCTTCAATTTATGCATTTCTTGTTTGGTATCCCAATTGCTTGGATAGGCCATAAAGGGATTTTATGAAATGAGAGGATTTCGAAGTGGAAGGTGTTGGAATGAATTCAAGGGTGTGTGCCTTTGTTGTTCTTGAAAGGAAACCTAGGGATATGCATTAGGAACATATGGGCCCATCATGGATGGAAGGGTTCATAGATGCGGTCCAACAATAGATGGCAAAGATGATGGAGGAGGTGGACGTATTGATGTAAAGGAAGGCCTCTTGTGTTTGAAAGAGCTACCAACGTCTTAAGAAGGAGGTATGTAGCCAAGGATATAAGAAATTACATGTGTTTTAATATTAGGGTGTGTAGGTAAATGGAACTCATGAAGGTGTGTGGTATTGTACAAGAAAACCAGCTGTTATAAATGTGGATGAACCAAGCTTATATGTTTGTGGTTCATGAATGGGATCTTGTGAAAGTTTAGGATTATCATGGGATGTGAGGGAAATGCTTATACCTTGGGGGTCTTGACTTATTTAATGGATGGAAAGATTTTTTTAATGAATTTATACACTACGATTATGGTATGGAGTTGACATAATTCAATCATCAGATGGTATGGCATCATGACATGGAATGGAATGATGAGATGAACTAGGATCATGAGAGGGGGTATTTTGATCTTCACATAAAAGAGGGATCTATGATGTCATTAGTTTGATCAATGAGGTCAAGTGTGTGACATGGTTGACTTTCTATAGGTGTTATGAAGGTGGAAAAACATGAAATGGATGAGCTGGATAAACATGTGATGGATGAGGTGAAAGTGGGTGGAACTAGAAGACTACGACTACCATTTTGTGAAATATAATTTTGCATCGAGTATTGTATTCCTTACAGGGTGACTTTTGGTGTTCCTTTGGTGAAATAGGATGGATAGTTGTTGGTTCAACATGGAAGATATTTTGGTTTCCCTTGTCAATGGACGAAAAGGATGAAATGGATAGTGACATGAGTTGGGTATAAGTTTTAATGGTAGGTTTATGGTTTTTCTCATTTGATTAAGATTTATATCTTGAATACCCCATCCCACTACAAAAGATCATACACACCTCCAAGCATATATAGATTCTATATTACTATGGTCTTTAAATGTATCATTGGATGTTTGATAAATGTGCAAACACAAATAATTTGTATGATAGTAAAATGGCTTGTTGCAATGAGCACTTTATGTTCTGTGCACTATAATAATGTATTTAAGTCCACCTTCATATTGTAGGCTGGAAAACACAATGGGTTGTAGTTTGTATATCACACAGTGTTTTCCAACTTGTAATTATATGTAGATAGTATGGTTCTCATGAAACTCTTGTGTTTTTTAAACCTTAAGAATTTCATGAAACTCGCCGAAAATTTTTATTACAACTCTTCGATGGACTAAAATTTGGGTTTCAAAATCGTGATATGATGGTAAATCAAAATGCACTGAATAATTACAAGTTGGAAAACACAGTGGGGGATGTTAGTAGATGCTTCTAAGAATCTTGCATTGCCTTTTTATGGGAAACAACTTGAGGAACACATGTAATGTGATGTTCATCTATTGTTAATGCTTTGAGCTTGCAAATTTGTAGCCTTTTTTCCTCCCTGCTTATTACAAACAAGAAAGCTCCCACTTGAAATAGAACATCTACATACATGAGTAATGATTATCCCTTTGAAAAAAATCCAAGCCCATACAATTCACCTCCTCTCCATTCACTTCGTCCAATAGGAAGACCACTTGGCTGAAAAAATGTCCCCTTTGTAGCATCTGAATTGTTGCAAACTCATGCACTATGAAATATAAATTGCATAGTTGGTTCAATTTTATCTTCATATGCAACAAGAGATAGTGGCAACCTTTCATTTCCATTGCTCAACAATTTGGCTGGTGATTGTTGAGTTGTGGAGGAAATGGTATGGGCTTGGATTTTGTTTAAAGGGATAATCGTTACTCCTGTATGTAGATGTCCTATTTCAAGTGGGAACTTTCCTGTTTATTTTGTATCTACTACTGCATTACACAAATTCCCTCCTCCACCAACCTCCAATACAGTTATTGTTACGGCATCTTAAACTTTTATCAGTTGTGCAACAACACCTTCGACTTTTCACCTATCAATTGTGCAACAACACCTTTGACATTTGAAGTTTATCAGTTGTGCAACAAGACCTTTCAATTTCGACCTATCAGTTGTGCTACAACACCTTCCATTATTGTATTTGTTTTATCAAATTCCTGTCTTTTAGATTGCAACTCTCTTTGAACAACATTAAGTTCCTCTTCTTTTCACCATGACAACTTCTTGTGTTTTAATTCCTTTTCTAAGTGGTTAATTATAGTGTTTGGTTGTTCTACTCCACTTTGAGCATTTCCAACTATTATTTTTGTAGTGTTTTTACGATTAGAGTATGCATATGTTTCTTTTCACAAGCTCGTTGGGGAACTTCTCTGCCTTTTCAAATAAGACTTTCATGCCTCCACCCAACTGATTCTCTGTTTTTGCACTTAGATCCGGTATTTCCTTTTCCTTATCATCCATTTCCAATTGTATTTGTTTCATGGAATTGCTAACTTCAAGAATGCTTTCCTTCATTTGTTCAACTCCACTTAGAGCATCATGTCTCTCTTTCTTTGATTGCACAAATTTATATGCAATAGAATTTTTTTTGAGTTAATCCACTTCTGCATTGCCATTTTCCCCTTGCACATACTGCACATTCTCCTTCCTCCACTTGTCATGAGCAAGAACAACCTCTTAAGTCAATACATTATCTATCTTGTTTACTTTGGTCTGCTTCTTTCCAAGTGTTTTTAGAGCAGAGTCCTTTTTTTCATTACACACTTTCCAATATGTCCTCGTATTTTTTTTATTACTACCATGTCATACAATTCTCATAACAAATATTTTTTGGATTACGTCGGATTTCTTTCAAGCAAAGGGATAGAGTTTTGAATGTATTGAATACTTTCATGTACCTTTGTAGCTACTTTTTTCCCAACTTTGAGAGTGTATTCATGATTGCATAATCCATTTTTTTGTTTTAACAAGTTATTTGCAATAAAGTTTTTATGATTAAATAATTCATTTGTTTCTTTTAACAAGTTATTTGCAAAAATTGTATTTGTGATTACATAATTGATATGTTTCAGATAAGACTATCATGTCTCGACTCAACTGATTCTCTTTTTCTACACTTACATCTAGTTTTACAATTGTGAGTGGGTTGCAATTTTCATATGTTCACCCTATGTTTTCCAATCTGTAGTTTTACGAAACAGGATTCGTGTAACTAAGAGTTTTTGTTTTCATAAATGTATTGTGATATTTACTTATTTTATCAACAAGTAGCTAAATCAGTAGTTGGAAGTAAATAACATTTTTTTCTAGATGCCTACAACACTATTCATTAATGAATTGCTTTCCCTTTTTTTTACAATACAACTAAAAATTTTGAACTCGAGAATTCACATCGAGCAAGTTCCCCTCGACAATCAGGAAGACAATGGTAGTCCACATTTAGTACAAAGAGGTTGCATTGTGCTTTCAAATTCAATTGTCAGACGGTGGAGGATTCGATTTGCAAGGTCGGTAGATTTCTGGAGCCCACTAAACCTGTACTCCCCTATTTTGAGGCCGATGTAGCTTGTGGGTTCCTATCAAACTCCATGGACCTCCTGACAAACTGTATTCTAGTTTAAATTATTTTTGCAAAATATGTTTGGAGACATGTGGTCAATCACGAATAGCTTGATGAAGCATTGGAAAGATATGATGTTGATTAGGGTCTCTACACACTACTTGACCACCCCTCACTAGTTCTGACACATGATGGAAGGGTTATTCAGTGGCTTGGCATAGGATGCCCCTATCGTTCCAATGAGGGCACAAATGTAAAGACAGGAAATGTAAAGAGTGAATCTGATTAGGATGTGGAAAGGATTGTTAAATGAAAAATGGAAACTAAAACTTTGACTTTTATTATGTATTATTCTTTTGAAACACTACAATTGAATGAATGATATTTTGTATTTTTGTTTATTAGTGTTTATTATTGTATTTTTTATCACTCTTTATTACTATTTATAACTATTTAATACATGAAAACTATTTTTTAATACTACAGATTGTAAAACATAGGGTGTTGTAAGAACAACCCACTCACAGTTGTATAACCAAATCTATTATTTTTAAACACTACCATTGAATGAAAGATATTTTTTATTGCATAGGTTTGATGTTCTTCATATTGAAATTTCCATAAACATGAAAACTTCATTACCACATGTTTGTCCCTTTATCATTTGAAAGTATTCAATACATTCAAAACTCTATCCTTTAACATGCAAGAAATCAAAAAAAATAAAAAAAATATTTGTTATGAGAATTGTATGACATGGTAGTAATAAAAAAAATGTGAGGGTGTACTGGAAAGTGTGTAATGAAAAAAGGAATCTGCTCTAAAAACACTTGGAAAGAAGTAGACCAAAGTGAACGAGATAGATAATTTATTGACTGAAGATGTTATTCCTGCTCATGAGAAGTGCAGCAAGGAGCATGTGCAGTATGTGCAAGGGGAAAATGGCAATGCACAAGGGGATTAACTCAAAAGGCTTTCTATTTCATATGAATTTGTGCAAGCAAAGAAAGAGAGAGATGATGCTATAAGTGGAGTTGAACAAATGAAGGAAAGCATTCTTGAAGTTAACAATTCTATGGAACAAATATAATTGAAAATGGATGATAAGAAAAAGGAAATACCAGATCTAAGTGCAAAAAAAGATAATCAATTGGGTGGAGGCATGAAATTATTTTCCGAAAAGGCAAAGAATTTCCCTAACAAGCTTACAAAAAGAAAAATTTGCATACTGTAATCATAAACACACTGCAAAAGCAATAGTTGGAAATGCTCAAAGTGGAGAAAAACAATTGAACACTATAATTAACCACTTAGAAAAGGAATTAAAAAACAAGAAGAAACTGTCACGATGAAAAGAAGAGGAGCTTAATGCTATTCAAAGAGAGATACAATCTGAAAGAAAGGAATTTGATAAAACAAAGATAGCAATGGAAGGTGTTGTTGCACAACTGATAGGTCAAAAGTGAAAGGTCGTGTTGCACAACCGATAAATGTCAAATTTCAAAGATGTTGCACAATTGATAGGTCAAAAGTCAAAGGTGTTGTTGCACAACTGCTAAAAGTTTAAGATACCACAACAATAGTTGCATTAGAGGTTGGTGGAGGAGGGAATTTGTGTAATGTGGTAGTGGATACGGAATAGAAAGGAAATCTCCCACTTGAAATAGGACATCTACATACAGGAGTAATGGTTATCCCTTTAAATAAAATCCAAGCCCATACCATTTCCTCCACAACTCAATAATCACTAGCCAAATTGTTGAGTAATGGAAACTCAAGGCTACCACTATCTCTTGTTGCATATGAAGATGAAATTGAACCAGCTATGCAATTTGTATTTCCTAGTGCATGAGTTTGCAACAATTCAAATGTTGCAAAGGGGATGTTTTTCAGCCAAGTGGTCTTCCTATTGGTCGAAGTGAATGGCGAGGAGGTGAATTGTATCGGCTTGGATTTTTTTTAAAGGGATAATCATTACTCCTATATGTAGATGTCCTATTTCAAGTGGGATTTTTCTTGTTTGTTCTGTATCCACTATTGCATTACACAAATTCCCTCCTCCACCAACCTCCAATGTAGCTATTGATGTGGAATCTCATACTTTTATAAGTTGTGCAACAACACATCTAACTTTTTGACCTATCAAAATGCTTTGTAGGACCATTATAGGTAAGGTGAACATTTCCTACAACTATTTTCTGTATTTGCAGGACCATTATAGGTAAGTTGGACTATTTTGAACTTCAATACATTGTTTTGTTACAGTGTGCATAACAAAAAGTGGTCATTGAACAAGAATTCAGAAGTGAGTGGAAACCTTGTGTGTTTTCCATCATGCAACTATTGCGTGCATCTTTTGTTGGAAACGTATGACGAAATTGAAATGGAATGTTTGTTGAAAGTAAGGGTTGTCATAAAATATGAAGGTGAACTTCAAAACATTGTTTTGTTACAGTCTGCATAAAAGAAAGTGGTCATTCAACAATAATTGACAAGCGAGTCACAACCCAATGTGTTTTCCATCATGTAACTATTATGTGCATTATGTGTTTGAAACATATGAATAGATATTGAAATGGAGTGTTTTGTTGAAAGTAAGGGTTGTTAAAAAATATGAAGGTGAAGTTGAAAACATTGTTTTGTTATAGTGTGCATAACAAAAAGTGGTCATTAAACAAGAATTGAGAAGTGAGTCACAATCCAATGTGTTTTCCATCATGCAACTGTTATGTGCATTTTGTGTTCCAAACATATGAACAGATATTGAAATGGAGTGTTTTGCTGAAAGTAAGGGTTGTTATAAAATATGAAGGTGAAGTTGAAAACATTGTTTTGTTATAGTGTGCATAATAGAAAGCGGTGATTGAACAAGAATTGAGAAGTGAGTCACAACCTAGTGTGTTTTCCATCATGCAGTTGTTATGTGCATTTTGTGTTCCAAACATGTGAACAAATATTCAAATGGAATGTTTGTTGAAAGTAAGGTTTGTCATAAAATAAGAAGGTGAACTTCAAAACATTGTTTTGTTACAGTCTGCATAAAAGAAAGAGGTCATTCAACAAGAATTGAGAAGTGTCACAACCTAGTGTGTTTTCCATTTCCTCCAACTTTTTTTTGCATTTTCTATTCACAAAATGTATGATGATATTGAAATGGAATGTTCGTTGAAAGTAAGGGTTGTTATAAAATATGAAGGTAAACTTCAAAACATTGTTTTCTTATAGTTTGCATAAAAGAAACCTCTCATTGAACAAGAATTGAGAAGTGAGTCACAACCCAGTGTGTTTTCCATCATGCAACTGTTATGTGCATTTTCTGTTTGAAACGTATGAACAAATATTCAAATGGAGTGTTTTGCTGAAAGTAAAGGTTGTCATAAAATAAGAAGGTGAACTTCAAAACATTGTTTTGTTATAGTTTGCATAAAAGAAAGCGGTCATTCAACAAGAATTGAGAAGTGAGTCACAACCCAGTGTGTTTTCCATCCTACAACTATTATGTGAATTTTCTATTTGAAACATATGGACAGATATTGAAATGGAATATTTGCTAAAAGTAAGGGTTGTTATGAACTTCAATACATTGTTTAACAAGAATTGAGAAGTGAGTCACAAACTAGTGTGTTTTCCATTTCCTCCAACTTTTTTCTGCATTTTTTGTTCACAAAACGTATGACAATATTGAAATGGAATGTTCGCTGAAAGTAAGGTTTGTTATAAAATATGAAGGTGAACTTCAAAACATTGTTTTCTAATAGTCTACATAAAAGAAACCGTTCATTGAACAAGAATCGAGAAGTGAGTCACAACCCAATGTATTTTCCATCATGCAACTGTTATGTGCATTTTGTGTTCCAAACATATAAACATATATTGAAATGGAATGTTTGTTGAAAGTAAGGGTTGTCATAAAATAAGAAGGTGAACTTCAAAAAATTGTTTTGTTACAATCTGCATAAAAGAAAGCGGTCATTCAACAAGAATTGAGAAGTGAGTCACAACCCAATGTGTTTTCCATCCTGCAACTATTATGTGTATTTTGTGTTTGAAACATATGAACATATATTGAAATGGAATATTTGCTGAAAGTAAGGGTTGTTATGAACTTCAATACATTGTTTAACAAGAATTGAGAAGTGAGTCACAACCCATTGTGTTTTCTATTTCCTCCAACTTTTTTCTGCATTTTCTATTCATAAAACGTAGGATGATATTGAAATGGAGTGTTTTGTTGAAAGTAAGGTTTGTTAAAAAATATGAAGGTGAAATTAAAAACATTATTTTGTTACAGTGTGCATAACAGAAAGTGGTTATTGAACAAGAATTGAGAAGTGAGTTACAACCCAATGTGTTTTCCATCATGCAATTGTTATGTGCATTTTGTGTTCCAAACATATGAACAAATATTGAAATGGAATGTTTGTCGAAAGTAAGGGTTGTCATAAAATATGAAGGTGAACTTCAAAACATTGTTTTCTTAGAATCTGCATAAAAGAAAGAAGTCATTCAACAAGAATTGAGAAGTGAGTCACAACCCAGCGTGTTTTCCATCATGCAACTATTATTTGCATTTTCTCTTTGAAACGCATGAACAAATATTCAAATGGAGTGTTTTATTGAAATTAAGGGTTGTTAAAAAATATGAAGGTGAAGTTGAAAACATTTTTTTGTTACAGTGTGCATAAAAGAAAGCACTCATTGAACAAGACATGAAAAGTGAGTCACAACCCGGTGTGTTTTCCATCATGCAACTATTATGTGCATTTTTTGTTCGAAATGTATGAACATATATTGAAATGGAATGTTTGTTGAAAGTAAGGGTTGTTAAAAAATAAGAAGCTCAACTTCAATACATTGTTTTGTTACAGTCTGCATAACAGAAAGTGCTAGTTGTGTGTGCTTACATTTCTAAGTAAGTTTGATATAAATGATAAGACTTGAGGTGACATTTCCTACCATTATTTGATGGCATTTGACATCGTTTATAATGAAATTTTACATGGAAACAAAAAGTGTCATGAAATCTGCAAGAACATAGTCTTATATTTTTTTTTTAATTAAGAGGAGTAAACACTTTTGACCTGGAGCTATGAACTGGTGAGGTCACAAACAAGGGACCTCATCCCTGATATAAATTGTCAAAAACTAAACCCCAAAGGTATTGGATCCTTGATGGAGAGATTAACAATACAACTTAACAATCGCACAATGCCACTATTGGCATAAGACCGTAGTCTTCAAACATACCAAAGTACTATAATTCCACACAATAATTGATCAATAATTACATGATCAAAGATAATGTAATTCCACACCATAATTGTTCAATAATTACATGATCAAAGATAATGTAATTCCACACCATAATTTTTCAATAATTACATGATCAAAAACCAAACAGAAAATGAATATTGTTAGCCTCTCTCATCCTCTCCTATAGTGCCTTTTATGTGCAATTGAGGAGAGGGTCAGATAAGATCTTATAGGCTTCTTTAAGTCCTTAGCACTGACAGTGGGGTGATTCCACTTACATGAGGCTTCAGGGAAACCTTTGCTTTGACCATTGCACTTTCAACACCTTCAGCCTGCAAGAAAGCCATGAATATAAATGACTACGTTCAACAATTAACATATGGATATAAGGAAAAGGAAACATCAGATCTAAGTGTAGAGAAAGAGAATCAGTAGGGGGAGAGAAGAAAGTCTCATCTAAAAATGCAAACAAATTTCATAACACATTTCTATGAGCCTGTGGAGGAGAAATATAATTCAAAATTAGATAGACCAAGAAATTTTGCTAATTAGCGAGGCCCGTTTTTTTGCTTCTTTCATAGAAGTTGAAGGAAATTGAGAAATTGAGTAGGCTAGTGTCAAGAATCAATAAAATCAGGTCTTGATCTTATTAGTGACGTTTCTTCACACCTACCACTTCCTTGTTCATCCTTGCCTTACAACATGAAGAATGTTAACGCCACATAAAATTTAAATGCATGCAATGAATTCATTCAAATTATGAAAATACATGTTTAAAAGAAGATTTCAAAATTACCCTTTCTTCCACTTTATTCCTTTGAAAGAACCAGGGACAATGAGTTTTCCAATATACTGTCAAAATCAACATATTCGTAATAGAAATGAAATTTTCTAAATGAAATCACAAAGACACTCTAAAATCAGAGCAAAAAGTGATTGCAATGGCACATATTAGAGCCAACCACAAATGCGTACTTTAAAAGGGAAAGTGCTCAATCTACTCCCCAGGCACCCTTTCTTCTTGCTACCCTGTCAAGGCACATTTTCCTGTCCCAAATGGACACTAACTTTCTTGCACCCACCACTTCCTTTTCCACCCTTTCCCTCTAATGCCAAGAATGTAAACGTCACATCAAATTCAAATACATGCAACCAATTCATTCAAAATATCAAAATACACATTAAAAAGCACGTTTCAATATTACCCTTTCTCTCGCTTTCTTCCACTTTCCCCTTCCAAGTATGCATCCATGGTTTCCTATAATATGTAAAAAAGTTGCAAGTATTAAGGGAAAGTTAAAGTTCCAAAATTTATTGCACTATCTGCTATAAGCATGCATATATTTTTTCAATCATAAGAAACAAAAATTTAAGATGGGCTTCCTTACATTCTTGGTGCATAGGAAACAAAAACTTTTGACAAGCAAATAGCTGACAGGGGACAGTGTGTTTTCCAACACTGCAAATAATGTGAGCATTTTTTTTCTTGCAATTAGATGAAGATAAAGAAATGTCATTTTTACTGTTACAAATATCATTTAATACGCCTATTCATTTGAAAGTATCCATGATGAGAAAAATAGTTGACCTCAAATTATTTAAATGTCAACCTTTTTCTTTCATTTATAAGCAAGCTACCATAAACAATAAGGCTTCAGGTGGCATTGCCTACCAGTATATTTCATATTAACATAAATAGAATGCACATTATAAACACACAACCAAACAATTATTTTCACAGTCTTCATAAAAGAAAGTGGTGATTGAACAAGAATTGAGAAGTGAGTCATCACAACCCTGTGTGTTTTCCATCCTACAACTATTATGTGCATTTTGTGTTCCAAACATACGAAAAAATATTGAAATGGAATGTTTTCTCAAAGGGTTGTCATAAAATATGAAGGTGAACTTCAAAACATTGTTTTGTTACAATCTACATAATAGAAAGTGCTCATTGAACAAGAATTCATAAGTGAGTCACAACCCTATGTGTTTTCCATCCTACAACTATTATATGCATTTTTTGTTCCAAACGTATGACGATATTGAAATGGAATGTTTGTTGAAAGTAAGGGTTGTAGAATACATTCATACTGTCAATATAATTGTCAGTGGGGGATACATAAAAGTGTCCAAAATCAACTAAGGTGTCACCAACCAATTGGGTTCTCATAGTGTAAGTAGCCAAAACATTTTCATTACATTCATACTGTCTATGTGTAATTGCAAGTTCAAAAACATTGGGTGTTATGAACCCTGCAACCCAAATATTATTTTCAAACCATTTACAAGTAACAACCCAATTGGTTACTCACCCCTCAGGTGAACTTGGATAGTCTTATATATCCCCGACTTGCAACTCCCTACAGAATGAGAAAACCCAGAACATAGAGCGTTTTCCAAGAACAATACTTGTTACAATTTAAAATGCATGTCTTAATCACATCAACACCCTTCCCTCTCATAGTGAAAGGATAGCTTCTTACACAAGGAAAAAAATGGCAATGTAATTCGATGCAAGAGGACACCTCGCTTTCCTCGCCATGACGTTTCCTCCTGTCTGTCGATTTCATCACTTTTATCATCCATCTTGGTGGGCCCTACACTATGCCATCTCCTCATGTTATGTATGTTTTTATGCATTTTTGTATTTACATAGGTGTGTTTTTTTGGGAGATTAGTTGTGTCCATACAAGGTTTTACAACATTGTGTGGGTTGAAGGTTTCATAAATCATGCACTCACATCCCACTATGTTTTCCAACTTGCAATCATACAGAGTTTTAATTGTTGTTGGCAAACACTGGGTGTTTAAAAATGGTGCCTTTCATTGAATTCCTACAATCTAAATAACAAAAGCTTTTTGAGACGAATATTCATACTGTTGTGTAAAATTTCAAGTTGCAAAACATTGGTTTTTCAAAATCTGCAAACCACACAATGTTTTAAAACCCTTTACAAGTGACAACCCAATCGGTTACAAACCCTCACCTCAATTCCATTGGTTTTTCATCTCCCCCACCTGCTCTCCAACTTTTCACTTTCAACCTGCAGAATGAGAAAACCCACAACATAGAGTTTAACCCTGATGTTTCCTTCCATTACCCGTTCCGTCACTTCTATCATTCATCTAATGAGCCCCGCACTATGTTGTCTCTTCATGTTATGTATATTACCATGTATGTTGTTATGTATGTTTTCATGCATTTTTTGTGTGTACATAGGTGATTTTTGTCTAAGAGTCAGAGAAAGCTAACTCCTAGACAAAAATAACCTATATATGTAACATGATATCGTACCCCCATACCCCACATCATGTAGAGGACAAAAAGCACCAAGGAAAAGACTTGACGGATGGCTAGCCGCATGCTGTCAGGTGGCGTTGCCAGAAAAGGACACACGGTTGGGTAGGAAAGTCAAAAAGCTAGACAAAAATGCACCTAACATCATCATTTTCCACATTTGCATTTTCTAGTTTGGTGGGTAGGGAGGGATGAGGCATGGGCCAGGAAAATGGAGTTGCAAGTGGTCAAACCAAAGTAAAAACTTTTCATTTTTTTATGTACATAGGTATGTTTTTTCTACATTTTTGTTTTGTCTAGAGAGCTAAAAGTTTCCATTTGCAACATTTCATTTTGTAATTTGGTGGGGAGTGCAAGCGATGCAATGGAGGCCAAATAAGAGAACACATTTGACACACGTGGCGACTAGCCAATAGGTATGTATATCTATCATTATATATGCCATTTTTCCATTATGTAGGAACTGTGAAGCATGACTATTAAATGGGTTTCTGTGAAGTATTGAAGAGCGGTTAAGTGGGTTTTTTGAAAAGCATTGAACGACTATTGGTTAAAGAAAAAGGGTTTCATTGATGGTAAAATAAAATGTTTTGTTTGTGTGTAGGGTTTTCATATGAAATGCATAGATGTTTTTGTTTATGTAGAATAAAAAAATTCAACTGTAAATTCTTTGCATTCACCACAGTAAGCATCTCATCTATAAAAATATCATAACTTCTTAATGCAGAATAAATTTTGGAAGTTTAATTGACCCGTACACTTGCAATTCAAGCTATGATAACTAGAATCACTTGTATTTAGTGTAGAAGCTTCACATCTCCTAAATTGTCCTCAATCCACATGTCCTTGTTTTCTTCAATTTTGTTTCCTCAAATATATCAACCACTTGGAAGGAAGACAAGTGTTAGCAATAGATTAAATTGGAAAATTAAAGACATTTGGTGCTACAAAGAATTCTTTTTATTCCAAATTTCACCAATATACAATTTAGATGTTGTGGTGAGTGCAAAATGCCATCTTGCACAAACAATAAACAAACATATTAAACTGTACATTGGGAATTTAATTTCCAATTTAACCTATCGCTAACACTAGTAGTATATATCAACAATTATATCTACCATTCTACCATTCTACATGAACTGTGAAGCATTGAACGTTCATTTGGATATATAAAAAACTCATCTCTCCTAACATATGAAAGAGGCCATAACTTACAATAATCAATAAGCACATAGAAGACAAAACAAGAAGGATACCACATACCACTATCATACTTTTTTTATATCTCATGTCTCTCAGTGAACATCTAAATGACATATTGGTATCGTAACCATTGTTCAATGATATTGTAAACTAAACCATTACTTGTACATATGACTGAAAAAATATAGATCATTGCAAGAAAAAAGGTTAACAAGTCAACAAAAGCCTTGTTGATCACCTTGATTGACCAAAAATTAGCAACTAATTTTCTAAAAAAACACACCTATGTACATACAAAAGCGAATAAAACCATTCACAAAAACATACATAACATGAAAAGAAGGCATATAGGATGTCAATGCAAAAAAGATAATCAATTAGATGGAGTTATGAGAGTCCTATGTAAAAAGGTAGACAAGTTTTGTAAACAACTTATTAGAAACAAAACATCTACATTCTCTAATAAAAAAGACACTCTCAAAGCTGAGAATAATATTTAGGTTGCAGGTTTCATAACACATATTGTTTTCTAACATGCAAGTATATGTAGACAACATGCTTCTAATGAAAACCTTAAAGTTTGTAGATAGTAACAATGTACTAAAGTTCATTCACCTTCACAATTTATAGCAACTCTTACAGAAAAAATAAATTGAAATTCAATTTCGCCATATCATTTAAAAATAAATGCACAATATAATTTGCAAGTTGGAAAACACTATGTGGTTTGCCATTTATTTCATTCTATACATTCAAATACGTGGTTGAGAGCATGGACAGGAATGCCTTGAAAATATTTTGTTAATTAGGTAGTAGGAACGCAATGAAAGGCAACGTTTTATAAACACCCACTGTTTTCCAACAACCATTAAAACTTTGAATGATTGCACGTTGGAAAACACCGTGGAAGGCGAGTGCATGATTTATGAAACCTCCAACCCACATAATGTTATAAAACCCTCTATGGAAACAACTAATCTCCCAAAAACATGCACCTATGTACATACAAAAATGCATAAAAATATACATGGAAACATACATAACATAAAGAGTAGATGTAGTGTGGGACTCACCAAATAGATGATATAACTGACGGAACCGATAGATGGAAGGAAATGTCACAATGAGGAAAGTGAGGAGGTGTCCCATCACATCGAATTACACCGGATTTTTTTTTCCTTGTGCCAGAAGCTATCCATTCACTATGGGAGGGAAGGGCATTGATGTGATTAAGACATGCATTAAATTAGATTGTAACAAGTACTGTTCTTGGAAAACACTTTGTGTTCTGGGTTTTCTCATTCTGTAGGTTGAAAGAAAATCGTTGGAGAGCAAGGGGGTGTTGCAGGTGAGGGGTTTCTAACCAACTATTTGTATATAGGTGTGTCAGCTTAGTTTTCCCATCTTACCAATTGGGTTGTTACGTCTAGAGGGTTTTACAACACTGCGTGGGTTACATATTTCTTAAAACTTAGTGTTTTCCAATCCCATTACATTCTTTCTCTCTAATTCATAAAAGGCTCTCAAGAAAATCATAAAACATACCAAATTAAGGTGAGGGATAAGTAACCAATTGGGTTGTTACTTGTAAAGGGTTTTAAAACATTATGCACGAGTTGCAGATTTTGAAAAACCAATGTTTTGCAACTTGGAATTTTACAAAACAATATGAATGCAATTTACACAGTACAAACAATGTGAGTATGAGTTGTCATTTTTTAGAGATTTTTTTTTGGCACGAGAATTGGAGGCAAAATGACGTTTGTGTTTTTAGTTTGGAGAAAGAAGGGGGAAAACACTCTATGTTTCATGTCTGCACATTGAAAGTTGATGGTTTGAGTGCACATGTAGGAGTTGGAGGAAAAAACCAATTTTTTGAAACCTATAATTTAGCAAAATGATATGAATGTAATTTAGACAGTACAAATGTAATGAAAGGCACCTTATAACAAGACTTACACAAAATAAAAATTTTGTTTCTATTTCTTAATATGATCCAAATATACATGCACAACATGATTGCAAGTTGGAAAACACGGTGGGAGGTGAGGTGACAACATGATTTACGAAACCTCCAACACACAAAATGTTGTAAAACACTCTACACACTGAAGCCAAATACCTTACTGGTTGTCTAGAAAACAGTGCCTATCACCACACTCCTACGGTCTAAATAACAAAAAGTTTTTCAATACATACATATTGTTTTGGAAAATTCTAGGATGCAAAACACTGTGTTTTACAAAACCTACTACCCACCTAATGTTTCAAAACCATTTAGACACCACTGTCTGAGGGACATTTAGGTGCATTTTGTCTATTGCTTTATGTGAATTCCTACTACTCCATTTCCATTTTCCTCAGCCACTCGTCCCTCCCCACACAACAAGCTGCAAAATCAAAATGTGGAAAATGGTGATGTGTTGCGGCAAGGAATGTGTTTGAGGGGTTTGGCCTGCAACTCCATTTTCCTCTTGCACATCCCCACCCACCAAAGTGGAAAATGAAAATGTGGAAAATGGTGATGTTAGGTGCATTTTGTCTAGCTTTTTGACTTTCCTTCCAAAGTCATGCACCCTTTTCCGATGATGCCACCTAACGACACGCGGCTACCCATCCGTCAAGACTTTTCCTTGATTTTTGTCCACTACATCGCATGGGGAATGGGGATACGATATCATGTTGCATACATAGGTGCTTTTTGTTTAGGAGTTAGCTTCTCCCCTAATAGAATACTATACCAGTATTAAAAGTTGATTCATATAATATACCAGTATTAGAGGGAACAACTGAAAGGAGACAGTGTGTTTTCCAACACTACAAATAATGCGAGCATTTTATTTAAACACAACAATGGAAGGTGTGATTTTGAAGACATTCATACCATTTTGTAACATTCAATGTTACAAAATTGTATGTATTAAGAAGCAAGCAACCCACCGTGAGACAACCCTTTACATTTAAACAAGGAGATTCAAATAACTAAAACCCAACATTGTGTTTTCCAAATTGCAATTACTTTCTACACTTTTTATTTTCAATCATGCCAAATTTAAACACAACAATGGAAGGTGTGATTTTGAAGACATTCATACTATTTTGTAACATTCCATTTTGCAAAACCATAGGTGTCAAGAAGCAAGACAGTGTGTTTTCCAACACTACAAATAATGCTGGCATTTAATTTAAACACAACAATGGAAGGTGTGATTTTGAAGACATTCATACTATTTTGTAACATTCCATGTTGCAAAACCGTAGGTGTCAAGAAGCAAGATAGTGTGCTTTCCAACACTACAAATAATGCAGGCATTTTATTTAAACACAACAATGGAAGGTGTGATTTTGAAGAAATTCATACTGTTTTGTGACATTCAATGTTTCAAAACTATACATGTTAAGAAGCAAGCAACCCACCGTGAGACAACCCTCTACATTTAAACAAGGAGATTCAAATAACTGAAACCCAACATTTGTTTTCCAAATTACAATTATTTTGTGCACTTTTTCTTTTCAATCATGCAAAATTTAAACACAACAATGGAACCTATGTGATTTTGAAGACATTCATACTATTTTGTAACATTCCATGTTGCAAAACCGTAGGTGTCAAGAAGCAAGACAGTGTGTTTTCCAACACTGCAAATAATGCGGGTATTTTATTTAAACACAACAATGGAAGGTGTGATTTTGAAGACATTCATACCATTTTGTAACATTCAATGTTGCAAAATCGTACATGTTAAGAAGCAAGCAACCCACAGTGAGACAACCCTTTACATTTAAACAAGCAGATTTAAATAACTGAAACCCAACATTGTGTTTTCCAAATTACAATTATTTTGTGCACTTTTTCTTTTCAATCATGCAAATTTTAAACACAACAATGAAAGGTGTGATTTTGAATACATTCATACTATTTTGTAACATTCCATGTTGCAAAACCGTAGGTGTCAAGAAGCAAGGCAATGCATTTTCCAACACTCCAAATAATGCGGGCATTTTATTTAAACACAACAGTGGAAGGTATGATTTTGAAGACATTCATACCATTTTCTAACATTCAATGTTGCAAAACCATATGTGTTAAGAAGCAAACAACCCACCATGAGACAACCTTTTACATTTAAACAAGCAGATTCAAATAACTGAAACCCAACATTGTGTTTTCCAAATTGCAATTATTTTGTGCACTTTTTCTTTTCAATCATGCAAAATTTAAACACAACAATGGAAGGTGTGATTTTGAAGACATTCATACTATTTTGTAACACTCCATGTTGCAAGACTGTAGGTGTCAAAAAGCAAGACAGTGTGTTTTCCAACACTGCAAATAATGCGAGCAAATTATTTGAACACAACAATGGAAGGGGTGATTTTGAAGACATTCATATTGTTTTATAACATTCAATGTTACAAAACCATATGTGTTAAGAAGCAAGCAACCCACCGTGAGACAACCCTTTACATTTAAACAACGAGATTCAAATAACTGAAACCCAACATTATGTTTTCCAAATTACAATTATTTTGTGCATTTTTTCTTTTCAATCATGCAAAATTTAAACACAACAATGGAAGGTGTGATTTTGAAGACATTCATACTATTTTGTAACATTTCATGTTGCAAAACTATACATGTTAAGAAGTAAGAAACCCACTATTAGACAACCATTTACATTTAAACTAAGAGGAGACAGTGTGTTTCCCAACACTGCAAATAATGCGAGCATTTTATTTGTTCCAATCAGATGAAGAAAGTTAAATGCCATTTTGACTATAGCAAAGAGTTGTTCAAAATGAGAATGTAAATGGGAAAATAAAATATTAATGATAATAAGTTTGCATGTACATCAATGTATTGTGGCTCTGGGTTTCTATTCCAAAGTAAAATATTTTGTTTGCATGTACAGTATTGGGCTTGGGTTTCTATTCCAAAGTCTAAATTTGAAAACCCACCAATTCAAAAAAAAATTCAAATCTACAACCCACATAATGTTTTTTCAAAACCCATCTTCACAACACAAAAACCCCTTTATTTCTTCACAGTCAAATTCCAAAACGCTCAAGTAAAAAAAATTCTTAAACAACTATGTTGAAAACCCTACACACAAACAAAACATTTCATTTTCATTTCACAAAAAACCCATTTAACAGTAAACCCATCAAACCCTACACACAAACAAAACATTTTATTTTCATTTCACAGAAAACCCATTTAACAGTCGTGCTTCATGGTGCATTGCTTCACAGAAACCCATTTAATAGTCGTGCTTCACAGTCCCTACAAAATGGCAAATGACATATAAAATTGCAGATACATACTTGTTCGCGCTGCAGGTGTCGAATGTGTTTGCGGGGTTTTTGCTCGTTTGGCCACCTGCAACTCCATTTTCCTCGGCCGCACATCCCTCCCCAGCCAGCAACTCCATTTTCCTCAGTCGCACATCCCTCCCCAGCCTACAACTCTATTTTCCTCGGTCGTGCATCCCTCCCCAGCCTACAACTCCTTTTTCCTCAGCTGCACATCCCTCCCCAGCCTGCAACTCCATTTTCCTCACCTGCACCTCCTCACTTCCCACCCACCAAATTGGAAAATGCAAATGTGGAAAATGGTGACGTTAAGTGCATTTTTATCTAGCTTTTTGACTTTCCCACCTAGGAGTCGCACGTCCTTCTTCGACAATGCCACCTAAGAGCATCAGGCTAGTCGTCCATCAAGACTTTTGCTTGGTGTTTTTTATCCACCGCGTGGCATGGGGTATGGGGGTATGATATCAACATAGTAATATGTTATATACATAGGTTCTTTTTTTCTAGGAGTTAGCTTTTCTGAGAATATTTGGAGGGACTTGTGAGTATTTTCTTTCTGTATTTTTTAACTATTTTTTAAATTTCTACGATTCCTGCTTTTTTATATGGTTCATGTTTTTTTAAATTACGACCAAGATCCTAATAATGAGCACATTTAGATTTTTAACATTAGGGCATCGTTTACCTATGTAGTTAAGTATCTATTAAGATACTAAAAAACTTTATAAATAATATAGTTATACTACTTATTATTATATATTATATTATTTAACAACACTATTAAATACATATATAAAATTATTATCATTAATAATTAATAATCATTATAATTAATAATTAATAATTATTATATTTTAATATTATACAAAATATAATTAATATATTGTATATATTTTATATAATACAGATTAAATTATATAATATAATTATATTTACTATTATATATAATATAATAGTATGTAGGTTATATTATTATTATTATTATTATATATTATATTCTTTAATAAAAATTATTAAATATAAATATGAAATTATTATAATTAATAATTAATATATTTTTATAAAGATCAAATTAAATTAATATATAAATAAAAAATCTGATAGTTTAATTGATCTTTGGAGATATTAGGAAAAAAACAAGATAGAGGGGGAGACAATTTTATATAGAAAGAGGTGTATATGTAAAAAGTATATTATATATATCAATGACTATAATATTAATATTATATATTATTATATTATTTATTATATTTATATTTAAATTATATAATACATAAATAATTTAGAATAATATACTATATATAAAATATTTATATGGTTCACTATCTACCCTATTCATAACTTTCAAGTCTCTTGGTCTTTGCATCAATCACCTGTTGAGTTAGTGAAGGCATGAAGAGAAATTTATAAAGAAGTTTATAGCTAAACATAGTAAATTACTTAAGTCTGAGATTTGTGTGGTGAATATAATAGTTAATACATAAAATTTAAAAAATATAATAATAGTATTATTATATAATAAAAATATTAAATAAAATTAATTATTTAATAGTAATAGTAATAATAATAATAATAATAATAATATCATAACAATATCATTTTCTAAATGCCACATGTACTACACAAATGTATGAAAAAAAAAATCAATTATTTCCCTAATTTACCTTCCACACCTCTTCGGTGTACCCATTGCACACCAAGGTGTGATTGCTAGTATATATATATACAAGAGTTCATCACTTGTCCAATAAATTTGTCCACTCAAACCCTAGTCAAGGGACACCACTCCATAGCATTTTAAAGCTCATTAATGAATAATTGAAAAATGACAGACAAAAACCTTTTTTTATCCCTTAAAATATAATATGAAAAAGTAAATCATGTTACATTGTATTTTTTGATATATTTAAAAATAAGTTCACTTCTTGCATATTTTTAATGTTTAGCCTTTCCAACCCTAATTGCCAGAGTTAGGTCAAACGGAATTCATTGGATAGGCTCAAATAGCTGCCCAAACTGCCTAAATGAATCCGAAAGAAATTCTAAAAACCGTTGAAGAAGAAAAATCTGCTATTACTTGTTTATAAGCAAAACCAAATTCACTTTGCAGCTTCCACTCACATTGTAGGCGGATTGTAGACCATGAAAGCGTGACGACTTTATGCATCGTTGCACTTTTTCTTTTCACAAGTACCTAATGAAAAAAAATTAAGAGGGAAAAGCAACAAATGACAAAGAAAGATAGGGATTGGCTGAGATTAACTATATCGGCTTGCATCGTTCTCATCTATTTTCAATTGTTGATCTTACAAAGCAGGTTTGCTACTTCAAATAGGAAACACCTTCCGCGTAATTACACCAAGAGGTGTACCATTACAATCACAGGCATCCATTTACATAAAAACTTGTGATTAAATCTCAGTTGCAGCGAAAATCTTGGTTGAAATCTTGGTTGTTCATAATGTATATAATAGATAATGAATGGGATAAAGCAAAGAACATGGTCTATGTGGTTGGTTATTTTGTAAATAATAAATAAGGAAAAAAATGAAGCTAAAAAATGGTCTTTGTGGTTGTTTATGTCGTGAATATAGGAAATCACGTATTACCATGTTCAACAACAGACATGGACGTGGATGACTGTTGCAAAAAAAATGGCAATTCAATAAATTTCAAACCCACCACTTCACAATTTCCCTTTAAATGGAGTCATTATTGTGCATACAATAACTTTTAGCAATTACATGCAAAACATACTCTTGTTGTGAAATACGGTAACCTTTCTTTCACTAGAAGATTTACAGAGTTGTATTTTCTTTAACAAATGCATTGTTTGCATTCTTTGTTTTCTAACTGATGGTGCATGCTTTCAATCCTTTATTTATCCTTCATCTTCATATGACTCATCTTCTTTCATTCCTCATGATCAAGTTCTCTTTATTTCAAGAAAGTTCACTATCACATGTATTTACCTTTTGATAAAGTTCTTTCATTGTTTCCATTATTTTAAAGTATTAACTTCTATTATGTTTGTACTTGGAACTACCACCTTATTTTCTTCTGCATGCATTGTATCAATGAATTTGGTCCCATCACAACACTGTAGACAATGAATTAGCAGCCAATGTTATGAAAAATCTTCCTTTTGAAGAGTTCCAATTAGCACCATTATTTAAAAGTCTTATCTTTTGTAGACAGTGAATTAGCAGCCAGTGTTATGAAAAATTTTCCTTCTGAAGAGTTGGAATTGGCATTTTACACTTGAAATTTTCACTATCATAGGTCTTTACCTTTTGAAGTTTCCTTAAATGACTTTAAGATTGTCATTTTTGTTCTTCTTGACATTGGTGTTTACCCAAAATATAAAAAAGTGTGGCTTTTCCCACCAAGAACTATTGTCATTTTTTTTCTTCTTCTTTTCAGCTTGTCGTGAAGTTCACATATACATTTGTAATTACTAATTAGTGAAAAATGTCTTATCATAGCATGCAGCATACATAACCCTGGCTGAATTCCTGGCCAACAATATTTTAGTTTGCAAAGGCACAACACTCACTCTGTTCTTGGTTTTAGAATCTCCTTTGCTGCCCTCTTGCAGAAACAAGGGATATCCAGGTCTAAAAAGGAGCATATGAAACATCTCAATGTCTTTCTCTGAGATCTAAAAGCGTATTGTTATTGACTAGAAGAGACTGCTCTACCTTTGACTCATCAATTCATTCCAAATTATTTATCTAAGCACTAGGTCCAAAACATTCTTTGCATAGTGAATTCCCTACCAACATGACTATATCTAAATAGGCACAACAGTCATTCTACTCTTAGTCTTAGAATCTCTTTTGTAATTCTCTGGTGGAAATAAAGAATGTTTGCCTGAAAAAGAGTGAATGAAGCATATTCAAAAAAAAATCTATCTTATGAAATATAGGGACTTCCCATGTTTTGAAAACCTTGTCTTGATTGCCTTAAGGAACTTCTAGTACTGTAGTAGTTTACCCTGCTTCTAGATAAGCAATACCACCAATGACAGTGTTACTTCTTCATACTAGACTACCTTCTTGACTTAGACTTCCCTTACATGCTAATTCTTAGGCACTCATATGACTATGTTTTTTTGGTGTTTTCCCTATAGCTTTCAATGATTCTCTTGTATCCCTGCAACAGTTGGTACAGTTGGGTTTTTTTTAATTGGTTCATTTCAAAAATAAATTACTCATCATTTTCATTTTTTTCTTACCTCAAAACCAAGGCACTGAGCAATGACATGAGTTGCACCTATATTCAATTGGGCCAAAATTAGATCCTCCCCTGAAGAATTACTCTGAATTTACCCTTTTCAATAAAGATGAGATACTATAAGTTTCTCCTCAGTTTTATAGACATGGGAGATCATGGTGAATCTTTAGAACCTAGTTAAATAATACTTTCTCAACTTTTAACTTTTGGTTCTACTTCTCATTACCATTAAACCATTGTCGCCTGAACACTTTCAGTGGAACATTGTATTACATAAATGATTCCTTCGGGAAATAAATAGTGCATTGGCTACATAATTTTTGTAATAAATTCTATTACTACTTGCTCTGCCTGAAAAATCTTGTTGGGATAAATTCTATTTCTACTTCCCCTGTGCCATAGATCCTAGCGGGTCTATCTAAAGAGAACATATATAATACTTCATTCTTTAAAAAAATCACCTACCCTTATAGAAGTTTGGGTTCAAAAATGGTGTAATGAACCCACCACTTGCAGCATCAACATGTATTGGAGTGTCCCACCTACACATTCACAGTCATGTTTCTGAGTAACACTTAAATAACTTTAACCACAACAAATTTTTTGGATTATTTTTTCTCAAAAATCCTATAATAGGGGTAGGGCCTTTCAAAAACCCTACCTTTATTCTTAGTAAAAAAAATTGTTAAATAAATTAAAAGAGCACAACTTGAAGTCATACTTTGTTTTAATATTCTTCTTCATCAAAAGGTCATAAAGCAGTTTTGTTGAAAAATGAGGTGATTTCTTAGCTTAATACTCTGTAAAACTTTAATATTGCTGATCTAAATAAGCTTTTTCTTTGTTACATATATTCTTTGTGGGTGATTATCTTGATTAATCCATTTTACTATTGTAGAATGTAGACAAAATTTGATACAAGAACTAGACAGGACATTAGAAAGATTACACAAGATGTATTGTGGAGAAACCCTTTTGGGAAAAAACTCCACCAAGAATTATTCTATTATTCAATCTCTGAATTACAATAGCTCCAATTCTTGCTTGAGAATGCTTCTTCTGTCTTTACCAATCTTCTTCACACCTGCAATAACAATTATGAAAACTCTCTTTCACTTGAATGAGATATAAAGGCAATAAGCAATCTTGTAATCTCCAAAAGATGGCAATTACAATGCCCAAGCTCAAGCCCTAGAAAAGGTATGCCATATTGCTTCAAGTTGAGTTATTATGTGAAAATAAAGCTTAGAACATGTGCTTCATCCATTTGGGCATCCCAAACTGAAGCTACAACTCATCCTTCACTTTGGTGATAATTCCAAAGCTCTTCCCCAAAGATGGCACCCAAAAGTAATCCTACTTAACTGAGCCTTCAGAAATATCTTATCATGCAAGAGAGGTAAATCCAAGAAAGCATCTTGGGCACCCAAGTTGGCTCCAAGTGATTTCTAGTTAACTAAAACATTTACTCAACATCATTCATGCAAGAATGGTCATCTCCTATTAACTGGATGTAGTCCCTGTTATTTGTCATACAATTCAAGTTATTAGCCATGCATTCCAAGTTAACTGAAGTTAACTAACATACAACTAAAACTAACTGAAGACAACTGAACCATAACTAAACTGAACTAAACTAAACTAAACTGATTCTAAACTAAATTGAACTGATCTGAACTGAACTGAATTGAAATTCATGCATGCAAACATCAAACCCTAACTCCTAGGATCTTTACATGCATTTAGAAGTGTTATCTCTTACTCTGAATAGTTAACTGAACTTACGGTGAGTGTCACCTTACCATGTGGGTACCCCATGTGCCCCTATTATTTAGGAACTCACAATGGATGCCCTCACATGCTCCTAACATTTAGAATTAATTACAAATGTCAATAATCATGATTATTTCATCAAATATTAATCTCATCCTAATCTTAGTGTTGTTGAACACATTCCAAGAATCTAGGAGATACATGAAATAATTAATGTTTAGGATTTACAATTAAATGGCATCCTATTTCCAACAAGTTTCACATCCTCAAATCCGCCATTATAAGTAGATCCTAAAATGGAAGCAACACAAATGGTGTTTTCATCTACCAATTCCACAGCTTTTCGCGGGTCCATAACATAATAGCCTTCTCTCAGTTTCATCTCTACCTCAAAATACCGAGGAAACTCAAAAACATTGTCCTTGACTTGGTTTGCATTCATTGACTTTTACTTCTCATTGCACAATCTTCAAATTGTATTTCATTTGGTTTTAACTATGATTTTCACTTGATTTATGATGACTTTACTTTCCAAAAGGTTTTTATTGGATCCTTATCATGGTTAGTGCATACATGACAATCCTTTATTGGAAAATTATTGGCATCTTGATGGTTCTTATCATATTCATAGGGTCAAGATTGTCCCTTCTTTATGTATTTAGTCTTGAAATTTTCTTTCATTATCCTTAAATTTTTGAAACTATCCTCATCTCAAGAACAAACTATCCATGAAGTTTGTAGAAAGGAGTTGTATTTTAAATCATAATAGGCTATTGATCATGACTGTGTCTTTGGTGATATATGGCGATTGTCCCTCTTTATTCTACGTCTAAAAATTTATTTTATAGTGATCTTCACTGCCTTATTTATACCTTAAGCTTATTGTGATCTTTTGAAAACTCTCTTGACAGTCTCCTCTAATGATGACTACCAGACGTGCTAAATTATTACTAAATTATGTTTGGGATCTGTATTTTACCATTTTTACATGAGGATAAAAGGAATTGCCTAAAATTGACAATCAATCTTACAGTTGATATAAATCTTTATATTTTAAAATCATACTTTCCATTGTTTTGCTTTCATTTTTCTAGTCAAATATTTATAAACTGATATTTTATTTCTAAAATTTGAATCTTTTTTTCTTTAGGTAGAAAAAGAAACACATACAAGCAATCAAACACAGTTGTTTAACAAAGCTTACAAAGGTATTTATCATTATATATTTTCATATTGATTTACTACCATAAATTTCTATGTCATTTGAATAGTTAAATTTGAAATCTTCCTTTTATAAAATGACTTCTTTTATTGTTTAAAATTTATATTTTCCTCTATATTCCTATGTTGCTTGCAGACCTATAATTTTTGGAATTTAGATTTTTTTTGTAGCATTTAGAGGTTCAAAGGTTTAGGGGAAAAGTGTCAATTTATTCATTGTTCAAGGCAACTAATGAGTGCATCAAATGTGAAAATTGTTGAAAAACAAAGTTTTGTTTTCATCTAGGAAATTCCACAGCTTAAGTAGTTTAGTCTAGCAGAAATGTGAATCCATTTATGAGTAAATTGTACTAATCAAATAGAACAAAATCCAAATAAAGGAAGCCAACTCAACTTGCAATGATAAAGAAAACACAAATTGAATGGTTTGTTTGCTCAAAACAAAGTTTAACCTATGTGTAGGATTCAAATACAAAACACCCAAATACACAACAAGATAGCTTAAAACATAAAATATTACTCATTCCTATTGCTACTACTTCACCTAACTCAAAAAGATAGTGATAGCTAAAATGATATAACATAGTTGCAGCCCTGTTTTTCAAAAAATCATGCCAAGCTAATGATGAGTACTAATATTGTACAAGGAAATTTAAAGAAATACAAAATCAACTCTTCTCAAAAATGTAAAATCCATTCAATGATACTTATGTCACTCCCAACACAAAAACATACTCCCCTAATCAATAATCCAAAAAGATGGCTATGAAAATTTCTTTTACCTTTCCAAAAAAACCAATTACTACTTCACCTGCATTATGCATATGTATTGAAATATCTTATGTATTAGTTGCTTGTGTTCATGTTAGAGCTTGTATTAGTTAATTGTTGGTTGATATCTTAATAAGTAGAGGTTGTATTAGTTATTTGAATGAGCAATAAAATATATATACTTATGAAGTAGGGAATAAGGTTTACTTGGTAGTAAATAGTTTTTGATGCATGAGCTTTGACATTGTATTATGTTGAAGTCATGAACAAGGTTTTGAACTGATGAAATAAATCATTTTTTCTTTAAGGCTCTCTGTTATGAAATAAAAAGTGTTCTAAAAAAAAAAGAATTTGTTCTTTACTTAATAATGTTACCTCATTTTTCTTTAAATTTTTGATTAATAATTTTATTTTTTTATTTTTTTTAGATAATGGAAAATATTGAAGGTCGTCAAAATCAAACAGGAAATTCAGTAACAAGTCCAATAGTAATTTCAGATGATGATTCTGTCAGTTCAAATGTGTACAATGAAACACTAATTGGAAAATTAATTAAATCAATTTTAGAACATTCACAAAAGATTATTGAAGAGATTGAAGAAGCAACGTGCCTTACTGTTGTTGAAGAAGAAGTCCAACAAATGGAAGCTATTGCAAAAAAATCCATAAAACATGTAGCAAAGTAGGCAGGTTCTGCTCCTTTTTAAAATAAAACTACTATGACGAACAGTACAAGCAAGGATCATCCAACATCATTATTGAACAGTTTTTACTTTTTCTAAACAATGTATATCCTTAATTTTGTTAATAACTCATATGTACATACTTTGTAGAATAACAATGTATATCCTTCATCAAATACCAATAAAGATATCTTCATTGTACATTAATTCTTATACATATCACATGTACATACTTTGAAAAATAACATTGTATTTTATTTATCAGATATCTATAATGATATCTTCCTTGTACAAATAAACAAAAAAATGAATATAATTGTATATTTTTTGTAAAAATGCAGATCATTAATTTATTGAATATATATATTTTATGTATATTTTTTAGTGCTTTGGATTCATGCAGATGGTTATGCCTTTCTGGACAATGTGTTAACTTTTTGAATCTTTGTACAGATGTTTTCATAATTTCCAATACTGTTTGTTTTCATGTATTATCTCTAATCAAAATTGATTGGCTCTTGCTTGTGCTTTACAACTATTTCTTTTGAAGTTGTAAGTTTACAACTATTTCGCAACAACTGAAATCAGTAGCAAAAGAACAAAGGCACCCAATTTCTAACAAATGAAGAAGTATGGAAATATCTTCCAAATGGATTTCATGTGAATACCAAACTTCAATCCCAACTTCTCTCTTGATCGGTTTGAAAATTTATAGTAACATATACAACATAAGTGAAATCATCTTACCTTTTACCAATCATCAATTTCATCATGCCTCTGTAAAAAACATAAGAAAATTTTTGGTCGATAGACTATCCTTGTAGCTGCTAATCAAATGCAAATACTACAATATTTGTGTTGTTCAATTAAGATCTGCATGTTTAGACATATTTTAAAGTATGCTACTTTAGCCATATTTAGTATGCTAAATATTTATCTACAATTATTTCCATATGCTACCCTTGCTTTTGACATATTTAATATGCTTATTTAGCCATATGGAGTGGTGAAGTGCATTCTTTAGACCAAATCTTGCTAAAGCTACCAGATTTTTCAAAATATACAAAAAAATCTAAAAATATTAAAAATGCAAATCAACATAATACATAGATCAATCCTCATTTTGTATGTTTCATTCTAATAAACTTAACAAGCAGAGAGTTATTCAAAAGGACGTGATGAAACCAACATTGAAGATTTTATAATTGAAAATTTTGTAAGGGTGCAACACACTTATTGCTCAACCAAGGAATCCATTAATTTTTATATAATTTAAATATAGCATTTGCCAAATTCATTGAGCTTTCCATATAGATATTTATAAAAGTGGTTTTTGTTGATTAACAATTTAATTTCTTCATAGTTTTACATAAATCTACATAATTTGAGATAGTCCCAAGGATACTGAAACATGTTTAATAAACATTTTATATCTGCTGGGCTCAGATTCTAAACAGTTGTAATTTGGTAACATCGGTCATGTTGATTAGTTAAATTTTAAATCTTCTTTTTAAATTATATTCTATATTTTGCTTTATATTTCAATGTTGCTTGCAGACCTTTAATTCTTGAGATTTGTAGCTACCAACCCAAACACAAACAAACAATCAGACGTAGTTCATAAAGGTATTTATCATTTCATTTGTCCATATTAATTTAATTGCATAAAAAGTGATTTCATTGGTTATATTTTATATCTTCAATACACATTTCAAATTACTTATATTAATTTTTCCAAGATATTTTCACTATAAAGATTTCAATTCAAATTACTCATTGATATTTAATTTCTCTTTAGATATGTTAATAAATATATTTCTATAAATTTAATATATATATTTACTATAAATATATATTATGAAATTAATTAACACATGATATATATTACTATTTATATATGAAATTAGAAAATAATAATAGATACTTTATTATAATAATGCATTAATTATAAGTATTTATTTATTCACTTGTTTGTAGAATACAATTAACAAAACAATACCTTTAATGTGCTCTATTTATAACAATTTTCCATAAATTATGGCTATGTAGGGATGGAAACTTCGAACAATACATTTGATCACGAAACTACTTCAAAAAATCAAGCTCCTAAAAGAATTATTCCTATTAAAGCTTTGAATCCTTGCCAGAGTAGATGGACAATAAAAGCTAGAGTGACTATGAAACAACAACTTCACCACTTCAAAAATGTAAATGGAGAAGGAAATTTTTTTTCATTCATTCTTCTTGATTCTAATGGAGGTGAAATAAGAGTAACATGTTTCAATGCAATTGCATAGCGATTCTATTTTACTATAGGAAGTGGGAAAGTCTTTACAATATCAAATGGGACTCTGAAACCTGCAAATAAAAAATTTAACAATACAAACAACGAGTGGGAAATACTATTGCAAAGTAATTCCACTATTCATTCATGTATTGAGGAGGATACATTGATACCCAAGCATTGTTTCAATTTCACATCAATAAATGAATTGAAGGACATGCAATGCAATTCAACGGTTGATCTCATTGGTATTGTTTTATCAGACAACCCATGTTATACAATATTGAGAAAGAATGGTAGTCAAACTCGTAAACAAACAATTCAACTTTGTGACAAGTCAAACTGCAAAATTGACTTGACCATGTGGGGTGATTTTTGCAACAAAGAAGGTCAAGAACTTCAATAGTTATGTGATTCAAGAATTTTAACAACTCTTGTTGTAAATGTCGCAAGAATAAGTGACTATGGTGGAAAATCTTTGGGCACAATCAACACAACACAACTTCTAATAAATCCAAATCTTCCAAAGTCAAAACAGTTAAAATATTGGTTTAATACAAAAGGAAAAGACTTCACTTCTACCTCTATTACAAAGGAGAATTCATTTGTTAATCAAACTTTAATGCAAAAAACAGTGGAAGAAATAAAAGGTCAACAACTTTCTATATGTTATACAACTACATGGATGTTACTTAAATCTACATTATATTTCATCAAGTATGATAATTTCTATTACACTGCTTGCCCCTTGGAGACTGAAGGTAAGATATGCAAAAAAAAAAGGTGCAGAAAAATGGAAATGATAATTGGTATTGTCAAAAATGTGATAAGAGTTTTAGTAATTGTGATTATAGATATCTCCTTCAATGCCAATTGCAAGATCATATAGGTTCAACTTGGGCTACAACTTTTGAAAAAGTAGGAGAAGAAATTATGGGTGTAACAACAAATGAATTGTATACATTGAAGCACAAAGATCAAGATGATTTGAAGTTTGCAAACATTATTTGCAAAGTACTCTTCAAGAAATATATATTCATACTACAAGTGAAAAAAGAGACTTACAACAATGAAGAAAGGTTAAAGTGCACAATCATAAAAAAAAAGGACTTCGATTATTCATCTAAAAGCAAGGTTCTATTAGATTCAATTGCTTAAATTTGGGGCTTTCATATTTTGAGCAAAAAAAACTTGTAAACATCTGTGTATTTGAAACACACACATGTATAGTGTTTTGAATCATGTTAATACTTCATGTGTACATACTTTGTAAGACACTAATGTATTGTCAATCAAATATCTTTTAAGACATGTTCTTTGTACATTATTTGTCATATATGTATATAATTGTATACTTTTTGTAAAAATGTTCAACATACATTTATGGTTGTTATACATATTCTTTCAAATACATTCAATGTAAATCAAAATCTCCATATTAATTTTGTTTTCTTACCTTTTAGATCATGGACAATACCGATGTTGAAGAAAACCAATCATACAACTCAATAACAAGTCCAATAATAGTCCTTGATGACTCTTTCAACTCAAATGTTGGCATCAAAACACCAATCCAAAAATTAATCAAATCAATCTGTGAACATTCTGACAAGATTATCAAAGAAATTGAAGAAGCAACTTATCATATTGACGATGTCGAAGAAGAAGAAATACACGAAATTGAAGATCTTGCACAACTATTCCATCATACATCTTGTAAAGTTGTAGGATTTAGTCGATTTATAAAAGAACTATACCATGACACAAAGTATGAGCAGGGATTATCACACAAAATTATTGAACAGTTTAAAATATTCTTGAACCATAACTAATGTATTTCAACAATACCCATGTATAGGATTTTCATACACGTTAATAACTCCTATGCACATACTCTGTAAAACAAAAATGTATTTTCAATCATATATATCTCTTAAGATATCTTCTCTGTACATTAATTCTCATATATATGTATATAATTGTATTTAATTGTATAGCTATTTTTTTTGTACATATCAAGTTTTTTAAGATTTCAATAGAATCATAGTTAAACATGGATTTTAAGAATGCTTTCCAACCAACTTTCTAAATGTATCTACAATTTAATTTTGAAGCATTCTTTTCATTGTACACTAAATTACAAATCAATAGTAAATTGTATTTCATAAAGTGTTATTATATTTATCCTTTCATACTCAATAAATTTTTAGGATTGACTTTTATTTATTAGATATGGAACGTCCAAAGAAACAATTTCAATCTGAAGAACAAAGGAAACAGTATAAAAAAGAATACCAAAGAGAATATAAAAAACAACAACATGAAAGAAAATTACTAATGTAGAAAGAGATGAACAAAGGAAAAAAAGGAATGAAGCAGATAGAATAAGATATGGTAGGAAAAAATTACAATTAAATATACAACATTCACAATTAGAAAATATAGGGGAATAAAATATAAACATGAATAGCTTTGAACAAGAAAATGACTCCCACTGTGGTTCAAATTCAAATGTTCAAACAATAATTAATCCAAATGGGCTACTTGCAACTAACTTCAAACAAATGGAAATGGTATTCTGAAAGCATCTAGATGCATAGAAATCCCCATCAATTTGTCATATTTGTGAAGAATGTTATATTGGAATTAAAACATATCAAACAAAACAGGGCCCTATTTGCAATAGATGCAAACAAGAAAGAGGTGTGAATAGATTTTTAGCTACAAATAATATGAATCCAGGGGAACAACCACAAGAATTATCAAAACTCATGCAAGTAGAAGAAATGTTAATTTCTCACGTAAGCCCAATTTTGCAAGTCACGCATGCAAGAGGTGGTCAGTATAAATATAGAGGACACTCTATAAGCTTTTCACAAAATATTGAACACAGCAAAAAAATTGCCCCATTCTATTACAGATTTTCCAATCATAATAGTTTGAAGGAAATATCAACATGGCACTAATTATTACTTCACAACGAATAGAGATCGAGTTTATAAAGCGTTGCAATACAAAATAATGCATGACAAATTTTACTCTGATGTCACAATTGATCCAAATGCTTTGCACAATTTATCTTCAAACTCTACAGAAAATATTTTTCATCAACTATGAACAATGCATATTGAATTAGATGCAAATACAAATAAAACGTTGATTCTTGGAAAAATGATGGATACTGACGAAGGTGATAGCATTGATCACACTACATCAATGGCTTATCAAACACCTAATGAACAAACATAAATGGAGTTGATTCGTGCATGGGTTAACAACCCAAATACAAATCCTACATCAATTATTGATTGGCCAACAATCAATTCATCTCCAATAAATGAATATGTAACATCAAGATTACTTGATATGACATTTCCAACTTTGTTTCCCAATGGAATATGTGATTGGTTAGAGCCATGAATAAAACAAATACATCTTCATGAATATGTAAAGCACCTATTTCGATACAAAGACGGTCGCTTTGCAAAACATCCACGATTTTGATATTATATGTCAAATATGATAATGAGGCATCAAGCACAAACATCTACTACATTTTTTGTGAAAAGAAACATCCATGATATTCCAATCACTATACAAGAGTTACGTGATCATATGAGAACAACACCAACATCATATCTTGAAGATAGATTGTGTGATATGGAACTTCTTTAAAAGGCACAAGATCATATTGGACAAAATGTCATGTGGAATTGATAGACAAGCTACATCAAATTAGTACACCTACAATATTCCATACATTGAGTGTAACAGACTTGTATTGTCTAGATTTACATACACTAATGCCAGGAACACAACCAACAGATCCACAACATGTATAGCTTTGGAAAAAACAAAATATTATCGACAACCCTCATATAGTAGCACAATACATGCAGTTACACCACTCTCATTTCATAAAAGAAATCCTTCAAAAAGGAATTAATGTTAAAGATTATTGGTCCAAATATGAGTGGCAACATAGGATCAACACATATACATGGATTTCTATGGATAAATGGAGCACCAAACATGGATGTTATTGATTGGTCCAACAATGAACAACGAAATGCAGTAGAAATGTACTTCAACTACATTGTTCACGCATGGAATCCTCGACATACTACAACTGGACAAAATTTACAAGTACCTTTTTTATATGCAAAAAAAAAAACATGTAAATACATTTCTTCAAACCATCTAATAGAAAAAAAATAATTCAACTTCCTATTGTAGGCATTCCAAGATAATGTTATTCATCCATGTCTCAAAAACACAAGGCAACTTGCAGAAACAGATGTATAAAAGGATTATGAGGAGATAGAAAACAATGTACAAAGACATACAATTTGCAGAAAAGGTGCATGCCTACGGGAAAAAAAGGGAAAAATGATTTCCAAGTAAGTCTTCCAACAAAATCTATATACATTACTCTACCATATGTTTTTTTCAATTATTTAAAAAAACTAATTAAATGGTATTAATATGACTTATAGATATAATACTCCATGGCCACTCAATTTAAAAGGACCAAGATTATATGAAAATTTAGAAATTGGTGAAAGAAAATTTGAGCCTCTTCAAAATGACGACAGTCTTAACTCACACAACCGATACATTTTGCAACTATGAAGAGCAAATATAGATTGGTAACCAATTCTTTCAAAACTTTTTGTGGTTAAATACATTGCAAAGTATGTAGCAAAAGCAGAGAGAAGCTCAGAAACGTACCAACAAATGTTAATACATCTTGCAAATGTAGAAAATCCAAATGATCTTGCTGCAAAAGCTTATAAGAAGCTTCTAACTGAAACAATAATAGAAAGGGACATTGGAGCGCAAGAAACAAGCCATATGTTATTAGAACTACTGTTAGTAGAAAGCAAGAAAAGATTTATCAACCTAAATGTATCAACATAAGTTTTCAAACATGTGCTATTACGTGAAAATAATAACAAGGAATAACAAGTACTATCTTACATTGATGTGTACAAAATAAGGCCCCCACACATGGAATAAGTATCGTTAATTAATTCAACAAAATCATGGATATATAATGCTAAGCGCAAAAATGAAATCAAATGGAATCCAAGGAAAAACTCAACTATTGTACAAGTATTTCCTAAATTTATATCAATTCCAGCAAGAGATTCAAACAAATGGTTCGATTATTACTTCTCAAAATTGCTACTCTACAAACCATTTTGTGACATCAATAGAGATATTGGTCATAACAATGATTCAGTAATATCAAATTGGGAAAAATTCAACTATAATCAATGGCATGTCGAGCAAATAACAATTACAGAAAGTATTGAAGACAATAATGATTCACAATCAGAAAATGGTAATATTATCCAATATGCTACTACAGAGCATGAATGGGAAATCATATTAAGGCTACAGCATGGTCAAAACATGCACATTTCAGAGATAGATATGTTGGGAAAAAGAGATTTAGACAAACAGACAGATTGGTCTACATATTTAAAAAGTGAACAGTACACATATGAAGCTATAAATTTCATTAACACCATGAAGACTAATAGCTCTGCAATTCATCATAATGTATCACAATCTACTACCTATGGAAATCTCAACAATAAATAACATATAAAGCAGTTAATATTATCCTCTCGCACTACACTGCTAATCGGAATAAATCACCACTGTTTATGATTATTCAAGGAACAATAGGAACGAGAAAGTCATATGTTATAGGTGCAATACAAGAAGCACTTCAGAAAGCTTCAATTCCAAATCAATCTCCCCTTCTTCTACTTGCACCAACAGGAGTAGCAACATTCAATATTGGAGCATCAACTATTCATTTGAAATTGAAAATTCCAATAAGAGACTTCAAACAGCTTGAAGGAACATGATTAACACATTTGCAACAAGAATTGGCACATATCAAATACATATTGATTGATGAATTGAGCTTTATAGGTGAAAAATTGCTTGAAAACATAGATTGTTGCCTCCGTCAAGCTTTTCCACAAAATTCATATACAAACTTTGCAGGTATGCATCTCAATCAAAATTAAAACACCATATATTATTCCTTTTAGCAAAATTTATTTTATATGTATTATAATTGAGTTTTTATCAAAACAAATTAATGACACAATATTTATAAATTACTTTCAAGAATATCATTGATTTTGGTTGGAGACCTCAGACAATTACCACCTGTTAATGATAGACCAACATATAGTAGCAAAAGGTGAGCTAGAATACTGTGGGAAGAATTCACAAATGTTATTACTTTAGATCACATTTACAGACAAGATGGATTAAACAATGATCAACAAAGATTTCGTCAACTGCTAGCAAACATTAAAGATGCAAACCCTACGATAGAAGACTGGGAAATTCTAATGACAAGATCTAATACAAGACTTGATGCAACAACCAATGAAGACTTTGAAAACAATGTTCATTTGTTTGCAACAAATGAAAATGTTCAGATCCACAATACGAAAAAATTATACTCATTGGCAAAACTAGTTGCACGCAACGTTCCAACCAAAAATGGTAGTAATAGTTTAGTAGAAGATAATGCAAATGATGACTAGATATTGAGTTACTCTTGAGTATAAATGCAAGAGTTATGTTAACATCAAATCTGTGCATAGAAGCAGGACTTGTAAATGGAGCTCTCTGATTGGTTCAAAAGATTGTATACAAACCAGAAACAAAACCACCACAACCACCAACATATGTATTGGTCAAATTCGACAATTACTCTAGGGTACCCTTCTATATTGAAGACCCATTTATTATACCAATCACACCAATTCAACGAGGAAGTACAATCACACTCCACACTGATATGAGGCACTTGATCACACTCCACACCGTTTTCCATCGGTGACAAATCTAATTGTCGCTCCTATGGTTGCAATGCGCACTTTAATGTGCACATTGCAGCCTTAGGAGTGACAATTAAATTTGTCCACATGGTCGAGATAACACCGGACAAGAAATGTTTCGCTGCTGCTATGATGCAAAGTGAGGTGTTCAACCTCATTGAGGAGGTTACTGCACAGAAGATTCTTAAAGCAAAGTGAGGCCTGCACAGAAGATTCTTATAGCAAAGTGAGGCGCTCAACCTCATTGAGGAGGTTACTGCAGAGAAGATTCTTGAAATATTTTTTGTAATTTGAGGCGTGCCTTGTTTTCTTCCACTGTTCTTTAGCCACAAACTCCATCCCAAGGGCTTTCCATGACAATTCCATGACAAGAGTATGAAATATTTGGTGAGTTTACTCTCTCATAGACTCTGCACTAGTTAGCCGATAGGCTTTTTATAAGTGGACTTGCCAGTCCACATTTTCCCCATAAACCTGTCTCACGCCTTGAAACAGGTCTCAGGCCATCGGAAACAGGTTTTAGCTAACGGTAATCCCCTTGCGTCATGCCTGAAAACAAATTTTAACTCACACCGACTCACGTAGGAAAGATATCACAGATTTGAATGCATTAATGTTTGCAGATTTGAGTTACCCCTTCAACGATTTTTCCCATTAATATATGTTTTATGCCAAGATTTCTGCATTCGGTAAGATAATTGTGCAGGTTTATAATTGTACATCAGGTTTTATAAAATATCAATCTGTAGATGGTGATACTAAAGGATCATTTGATTTGCAGTGAATATGTGAGCAAAGTTTGAAATGTAAACATCAGGGAATCATGGTTTTTTTCGGGGAGTCTGGTTGATGGAAATCAGCACCTGCTTCCGCCTCTTAATAGGCCTAATTACAGATGGTGGGCATGTGAACATTGCCATGGGAGACACAAGCACTGTGGAACAAGTCATACAGTGTTGTTTCACGGAGCTCAGCAACATGGTGGTATTCAGTGAATGTTTTTCCTGTGTGCTTTGCTTTTTATGTCCACTTCTTAGGTGCTTTACTCATTGAGAATGGTGGTATTCCATGCATTGTCACCCAAAACATTCATTGTTTATTAATCAATAACCTTGCAGTAATTTTCATGGCTTGAAGTGGTCCAGTCCTTTGTTGATTGACATGAATGGGAGATGATCCTCAGTAGTTGTCTTGTTGGTTGAGATCAAACCTTGAGCAATTTGTTTTATCAAAAGGTAAATCCTCGATTGTGTGTTTATAATGAATTGAAGTTTGTGGCAATCCAGATCAAGTAGTTGTGGTCAACTTTGGAATTATGAGAAACTTAGTAAGGAACTAAATAAACTCTTTTTATGAGATTTTGAAGCTGGTTTCGTAATTATTTCTTTAACTGACATGTGAGGTACTATATTGAATATTGCTGCAAATGAAAAGAGTGTTAGTTGCATTAGTAGTTACTTTATTTGGTGCTATTAATGCTTTACAAACAAGACTTGTAACTCATTGTCGACACAACATATATGCAGGGCAGTTGGCAAACTGTATAATGAAGGATAGATAATCCAAAGCAAGGATGTATCCAGAGTGGGCATGGAGGCTGATTCTTCTGGTTTTGATGTTCTTCGCTCTGTGCGCTGTTTCATTTTATTCAGGTGCATGTTTCTCATAAAATGAAACATCACAGCCATTTTTAGCAGCCAAGTGTGCAGTGGCCAGTGTCAAAACCGTGGCATTTAACAAATGTACCATTCAAAATCAAGATTATACTCCATGCATGGACCCAAAAGGGTATGAAATGAAGAAACAAAATGCGTAAACTATTGAGGTACTTCACGGCAAGGAGATCAATGATTAGTTTCAATTAAATTCTAGGTTATGCATTGAATACCATGTGATTTACCTTCAAAAGATGCAGGCTATGGTTTTGTATTTTTAGTTTGAAGATTAAATCTATATTTCTGTCCTGAATAAGCATAGATTTGAAGTACATTAGCACCTGCACTGGATTAAATATCAGTAAGGCATTGCATGCCTATAATAATCAAATTAAAGGTTTCCTAGTGTTTAAAACCGTCTCACAGTTGTAGTATTTACCATCTCTCCATCCTATTCTATTTGGATTAGGTTTGTCAATTTGATTTGAATTTTGAAGCCAATATGGGGGAACTGTTCTGCATCTCATTTATCATTCCGGCAATCGTCCCTTTTGGTTGATGGCTCCATTATCCCAAGAATAATAGACCTGCTAGTAAATATTCACAAACTACCTCAGTTCTGTAACTTATGCCTATGAGATTTATTTCTACAACTATTTGGGTAGTATGGTATATAAGATGCACGGTTTATCTAGATTTACTAGATAGCTGAGAACCAAGTTTAGATATTTCTGAAGTTTGCATATTCATGGCAACACATACTTCACACTGAGCTGCAGTAAAATTTGTGTTCCCGCTCTATATTAGAAATAATTACTGATTACTTTTGAAGCTGAGAATCTTGGTTCTTGTTTCAGGAATCTTAGAGCTATTACAGGCAATCCTCCTTGCATAGAAACAAGTATGAAAGAAAGACTTTTATAATAAACAAACCACTTGCTTTCTTGGAAACTATCCATGCATTTTATAGTTTTTATATATGTAGTAAAAACAAAAAAGTAAAAGAAAAATAATTTGAATTGATGAACTTGATCTATTCTATGAAAATTTTATCACTAAAGCATGTGACATAGAAGTCTTTTGAGAGCCATCTTGCTCCAAATATGCTGGAAGAAGTTCCAATCTAACATTTTAGAAATGCTCCTACACTAATTGGTACGAACACTGATATCCACTACTATATAATATTTTTGTTCAACATATGTTAGAAGCAGTTCCAATATAATATTTAGACATATTCCTGAACTAATCATAACCATGCATTGAGATTCAATACTATGTAATATTGAGTGTTAAGTTTCTATTCAAGCTTTTACCTGAAATAAGAGGAACTTTATCTTCCTCTAGACTTATGCTTGTTATGAATAAATGTAGGGCTTATAAGAATTTACTGGTTTTCACCAAATTTGTCTAGGACAGAGAATGAGAAGATATCATGGCGGTGCTACAAGCGAAGTAAACATCTGCAAGAATAATTTTAGCGGAAGGAGAAAATGGTCTGACCATTCAACATTCTAGCATAGAATGCCAGGGTAGGAAAGGTCAGTGTTAGAAAATTTAATTTTCTGTTTGAATTTCATTTATGACACTATTGTTTTCTGTGGGGCGAAAACAAAAAATTGCCCTTCTGTTTCTTTAAATACTGATAAGAATTCAGAGATATTTTCTTTTCTTCTTACTAACCAATCGGGAGTTCTCTTTTTAGTTTTACAAATGAACATAAGTATATTAAATGTATATCAGAGGGGGCAACAGAGATTTTTTTTGGCGGTGGGGGGCAGCGCGGTGGCGAGGTTTGCAGCAGGGCACCCATGGGGGGTATTGACCCCCACTAGGGCTGCGTCCTCCATGAGGATGCCTTTTTGGGGTGTGGCCCAGCAGCAGGGCTTTGGCCTTGCGTGCTGGCCATTGACACCTCCCAACACCATTCTTGTTTTCTCTTTATAATTTATTTTATTACATATTTTTTAGTTTATTTATATAGCCTAATATTTTGAGCTAATAAGAACTAACAAAGCATTTGATATATAATTATTTTTAAATGTAATATAATACATATGGACATTTGTAACATTTTGAATTCATATTTACATTGAGTAAATGATTATATTTTTCAAACAGTTTCAGATATAGAAATAGGTATATTTATATATCTTTGCATGAAATATAAATCCAAGAATATATTAAAATATATTCATATTATAATTTTTTTTTTCACTTAGTCACACTGTTTCTTTTATATAATTAAAATACAAACTGTCATAGTAAATAGAGTTATATATATCATTCAAAACTTTATTTTTGAGGTATTTACAAGGTATAAAGTTGTTTTAATAGACTAGAATATATGTCTTTACATGTAAACATTTTATTGCTTTAAATAAATAAATAAATAAAATACTATTTTAACCCATGGTTATATATATATATATATTCAACACTCCTTGGTGGCCTTAAAATCACATTTTTTATGGAAATCAACTTTGGAATGATGTCACTTTCCTTAAATGTGACAAAATTAGAAGTTCACTTAGAAAATGACATTGTTGTTCTTTCCCTTCAAAGTGAAATCCATTTTGTGAATTTGAATAAACAACTTCAATATAGGGAATTAATTTGCTCCAAAAATGATAGATATAGAGGTTGTTCTATTTCTTTTTTAGTGATTGGTTGGATTCTTCTTAAATTATTTCCCAACACACCAAATTTTGTGAGGGGTGGTATACTCCTTTGAAATGTGTTTTTGGTCTTTTGATATATGTATTTGCAATAGCAGCAACTAAGCTTGGGTTTTTGGAGAATCTTACATTCCTTGAGAGAAGTTAGGTTTGTACAAATATGGTTTTGAAGACATGTTAGTGAATTTTACTACGCTGACAGGACTTATATTTGTCCCTTTAGTTGTTCTTTCTACTATTTTACCAGCCCAAGAAGAATTAGAAGGGTGGCTCTATAATAGAGATTGCAATACCTTAAAGTACTATGCTTATTGCTTTCAGATTTCTCATCCATTATTATGTTGAATTTGGACCTTAGAAATACCACCTGATTTGTACAGCGAATACGCAGGTACTTCATTTAAATTGCATATATGTTATTCTTATATTTATAATGAGTGTAGTACTTCATTTAATACAATATTAAAATAAATTTAACTTTTACTTTTAATATCCTATCGGCATATCCCTTGAACCTCCAATGGGTGCAAGTGGGGCCTTGACAAATGTAGGTGCTTCAACCAGTGAAACATCTCCCACCGTGGGAACAAAATCAATCAACATCTCTCCAAAGAAAACTATCAAACAACTCTTCTTAGCTGGTGGCCTACCCAACTCCATCTTTTTGAACTTTTCTCAACACAAAATTCAAACTTCTATATATAGAGTACATACCTGCTATACACAGGACAACACCTCCAAGCAACAACATATGGACATATCCTATTGGCATATCCCTTGAACCTCCAATGGGTGCAAGTGGGTATGTCATATGTGTTGCTTCACACCATCCCTCACACTAACATTCCTCTTGTTCAACGACATTATTTGGGGATTAAAATGCAGGTTGAAATCATCGACAATGGGACCAGACAGAGTCTCGTAGGCTTGCTATACTTGAAGGAACATCTTGCAGGATTCTTCTCATTGAATAGGTGGGCAAACATTTGGGTGGTAAACTCTCACTTTCTTTTTATGGGTTTTCTTCAATTCATCCAATTCCACGCTTTGAGATACAAACAATACATCATACAATGTCATGGCAAGTGAAGAGACCCCCCTCCACTGTATTGTTCAGAGCCCTAGTGATAAGTTGTGCCCTTTGTCTCTTTGTCCTCGTTAATGAATAACTAGTGTGTTTTGCAAGGAGGGAAAGATTGGATGAGTGAAGACAAGCATCTGACGGCAAGTGGGGTTTGTGATTCTCGTGCCCGCGTGTATACATTCTGAAATTTGGGGCTTCGTTGATGCCTTACCCGTGAGCTCTTTCACTAGGAATTACATCGTCAACAACTGTCATTGGCGTGGGTATATGAAGATTTTATGCTTGACAAAAATGGAGAAGCCTGAGGATAGGCACACATCTATATATTTCAGGACGCCATGCTAAGATTTTTTCTTGCTTTTCTAATACTCTTTCTAGATTAAAAGTTTAATTTCTTTCCAATAATGATAGCCACAATTTTCGAAAATGTAAATTTTAACATATTGAAAGATTTTATTAGTCATGCCATTTGCTCTGTTTTAGTTCCTTGGCTTTCCTAGATGGATTTTCGTGGCCTTGGAAGTTGCTTTTCCTATCTACCCAACAAAGGTTTTAGCAGTTTCAATTGCTTTAAATGGCACACTGAGGGAATGTTCCCAGAAAGTTTTGAATCTTTAGTGGTCGTTTGTCCAGCAAATCATTCAAAGATTCTTTGAAATTTTCATTGGATAGTGATCGACATGAAGGGAAATCACAAAGACGAGCTTGAGGGTGTAAAAACCAAGAACTCGGGAATCAATCATATTATTCATCTGTACAATTTACATGGTGTGTTCTATTCTTCTGTTGAATACCCAATCTCACTGGCAGTCAATTAGCTACGCAATGGACCGTGGGAGACAGAGACCTAAACAACAATCAATGTATCTGAGAAGGATTTAGGTTCCGACACCAAGAAAATGGTGGTTGCAAACATTGTTGTTGCTTCAAAGACTACTAATAGTACTGCAACTGATTTGGAGCATAATAGCATTTGGAGTAGTTGCTTCTTTGTCTCTTTGTCCTCATTAATGAATACTTGTTAAGGAATAACTAGTGTGTTTTGCAGGGGGGAAGGATTGGATGAGTGAACACAAGCTTAGCCATATTTTTTGGAGGTTATTATCTTTCAAAATAAAACCCTAAACCCGTTAAAAAAAATCATTCTCTGCCCCCCTTGGTTGAATCTTAACATCGTTTTTCATGAACATTTTCATTTTCATGGTTGTCGAATCCAAAACCATGAGCAACTGTACTATCCCACTTTCTTTCCCTCGAACTACTTCTAAACTCCCCAACCAAAATGACCGACTCTGCCAAACACTGCCTCAGAACGTCGATTACCCACATGTTAACTACAAGAATACTCGGTGGGTTTCACAGGATTCAAACCCCACACAGAGCCATATTACGTTCCATATCAACAACACTCAATACCAATGAGGTTGCTGGGGCTACTAAGATCCAACTGCAATCAACAAATGATGCAAAAGTCTCAGAAGCTGAAATGGGTCTCTCTAAAATTCACGTGGATGACTCAGATATCCAAGTGAATCCGACTGAAAGAGTAGTAAAAGAGACAGGCAAGGAAACGACAATGGAGAAGGACATCACCAGCAGGCCCAAATGTATTAAAAGAGGTAAGCCCCAAAATTCTTGAAAGCCCAGTTGGAAATCTTTGTAAAATCATGCATAGTGGCCCTTGGAGCCCTAGGTTACAAACAAAAATGTGGAAGGCAATCCCTAATTTAAGCCATAAAACAGTCATGGGTTTTCCGGGTTAGGAAAAAACATCAGAACTTGCCATTCGGTTCTTCAGATTGGGATGAGAGAAACAGGTTCAAACATGATAGTTGGAGCTATTTTAAGATGCTTGAAATCTTTGGCAAGGCTAAAAAAATCTATGCCGCCAAGACCCTCTTGTTTTAGATTCCTAATAAAGGGGTCGAGTGGAAAGATGATGTTTTCAATAGCCTAATTAAGTCCTATGGCAAGAGTGGGATTGTGGTGGAGTCCATTAAGATGGTTAAGACAATAAGGGAAATGGGTGTAAAGCCTACTATTTTGACAATTGACATACAATAATTTTTTCTCTGCTTTGATTAGAAGTGGTAGGACTGACATGGGAAAGAGGTATTATATTAAGATGTTAGAGGATGGTTTGAAGCCTGTGTTTATTTTTAATATTCTTATTAGGGGATTTTGTATGAAGGGGAAGTTTGGTTTTGCTCAAAGATTTTTGAATGATATGCCCAGTTCCGACATTAGCCCTACGGTGGTGACATATAATACTCTTCTGGATGGATTTTGTAGGGTAGGGAAATTGGATGATACCCTGAATGTGGTGAATGAAATGAAGGAGAAGGAATGCGTATGAAATCATAGCTTGGCTATATTGTTTGGTGATAACCACCCAAATATTACAACACTTGAAGGATTACGTGCTTATATAAATCATAAACTTTTAGCCTTCAATGAAATGAAAGATGACATTTTGACTGTATTCTAAATTCAAAATCTTCATCTCAATAGAAATACTTGAACTCTTTTTTTTGACATTTTAGATTATATGTTCGCCATCATTAAGACATTTTCCATACATCGTTTGTTTCAATTTGTCTTTTCCTGAGCGTAAGGATCTTTACCATTTAAATACGATAACCATTAGCAAGGAATTGGAGACCCCATGGGCAACTTTCTTTGCTGTTTTGGGTAAGTTGTATCCTTTAGTTTTGGATATAATGTATTGAAATAATTCGATTATATATTTGTTTATATATTCAATGAAGATTGTTGGTGTAGTGAAAATAGGGTGGAGATGAGTGAAGACAATATACATAAATGTTGCATTATCCCTATTAACTTTCCCTGTATTCATTAAAGAACCATCGGTACCACAAAATACAGAAACATTCACAAATTTCTTTTACATAAGCCATGGTGGGAACGCAATTGATTGTGCCGCTTAACTTCGAGTTTTTTTTTCCCTGTTCAAACATGTCTCTATCATATATTAAAGTCTCGAGCCTAAGCTTCAACCCGTTCCTCAACCGTTCCTCAATTTATGATATAATATGATTATTAATACTCTTTAAACCAAAAAATGCCTTTTGTCATTAGTTTCAAGTTTTAGAGTTTTCTCCCCATCAACATTCACCAATTTTGAGATTGTTTGATCTTTAACATAATCAGATCTCACAATCTCAACACCCATATTTCTTTAGGTGTCACTGCCCAAAACCGTCTTGCGGGACCAGCAAATCCTCCTGCACAAGAAACTGGTAAAAAATATTTAATTTTGTGCAAAAGGCCTTCCAAAAGTTAACCCAAAAAGTCTACAAATATATTGTAAATTGTACCATTTGATGACTCCTCAAAAGATTTGTTATTTCCTAGCAAAAAATACTTTAACTGTGAATGAGACCATCCACTTAAATTATGACAAAAACATCTTTGTGATTCATCAGATCATTTCCATACTTGAGGAAAAGGTTAGAAAATTTCAATAAAAAAACTATTGACCCATGAATAACAAAATTCAGTTAGACTATGAAATGACAATATTCCCACAGATAGATTATTTATTAAGGAGAATATCTAGTACTTAATTCAATTTACATGGACCTTAGTTAGCAAGGGATGATGTCGTTCATTTGTTTTAATCTAAATGCTCTTGTGTACATTGTGGATCTTATAGGACACTGTGTCTTTCTTTTTGAATGCCCATTTGATTTAAAATTTAAATCCACATCTATATGCATGCACACACACATTGGGTCTTATGGTTAGTTTAGAATAGTTTGTTTGGTAGAAATCATTGTAACTTTGGTTTCTAAGTACATATTTCATATACATATACATGTTTATATTCTCATTGATATAACACCCTCCTCTTGCTCTTCCCCTCTCTATTTCTCCCTCTTTCTATCCCTATCTCTACCCCTCTCTCTATTGCCAACATAATATGAGCCTGTTGGTAATGGAGTCTAATTATCTTCCTCATTTAGAAGTTTTGTTTCATTCGTGTTTAGATCCCTATAAAAGGATGCATAATTGATTTGAAGCTATCACTTCTCCATTGAGACCTTTTTTGCACAACCATCATTTGCTAAATGACTTACCGATTGACCTCATGTACTGCAAATAGTTAAAAAAAAGACCAATTTTTTTCCTAATTGACCTTCCACCCCTCTTCGGCGTACCCATTGCACACCAAGGTGCGATCACTAGTTTATTTTATTTTTTAAAATTGCAATGAACATAGCTTACATATATTATTCTTTGTACATTATATTATAAGTTCTTTCAGTTAATTAAGTATAATTTGAAAAAAAAGGCATCTTTCTTTATTTTGATGATGGATTATAGAATGTGATTTGAAAGTTTGACGTAAAAAAATGCATACAAGCAAATTTAGAAACATTTCATACTATTGTAATGGATTATGAAAATTCATATATATATAGGTAAGCTTACCATTTTGATGGGATGGTAAAATCCCTTTAATTAATTTGATCTAACAATTTTAAATGATAGTTTTTATTCCTTATGATTATTTGGGTGGACGTGATAATCCACCTCACCTTTGGTTGCCACTTAGTTGTCCTGGCGGTCATTTAGGAGTGGCCTATTTGCCAGGTCTTCCTTACGTGTCAAGTTTCCTATAACAAGCTTGTCTTGGAAATGGTATACACAAAGTTTGATGTGACCTTTCTCATGCTTCGCCACCTTCGACGCAGTACTCATACTTCATTTTATCATTTCAAGTTAATACTCTGCTACCTCTTTCAGTTTGATGATTGATTTTCTTTTGTGCGAGCCTTATGCGAGATAGCACTTTGATCTCATTCCAGATATTTACTTGTTTTGTTCATTATTTCTCACGTTTGAGGTTCGTTTTTAAATATGGCTCTAGCTCTCGCTTTGTGTTTCGCTAAAAATCTTGATTTATCCATGGCTATAGAGACCCCAATTGTTCTTATCAGTGACCAGAGTCAATTATCCTTCATAGGCATCATTACTGAGCATCTTTTGAAATTGGTGCTGAGGGAGCGAGGCCTTCTCACCATGAAAGCTATCCGACTTATACTGGGTGAGAAGTTTCTTAATTCTGAGGAACGATATCGAGTTAATTCTGATATTCCTGCTCGTTTTGTTGCATCTCTTTTGGATCTTCAAGTTTCTCAGGACGTGGTTGGAAGCATGACTCGCAAGTTTTTCAGCCTCATTTGTTGGGAGACCTAGATAGGGTTTTAGTTGCAGCCCAGCTGGTCCCTTTCCTTTTGGACATCGAGGGAGATGAGCTTCTTCTACACCACCATCAAATCCTCTATGGTTACCAGTTCCTACGCAAGCTCTATCAATATGAGTCGGTTAACAATTTCGACTAGTTGGATGAATTTCACTTATGTGAAGCTTTCTGATAGAAAATTTATTTACTAAGTTAGGGTCTATAGTATAGGGGTTCTCTCTGGGTACAGATAAAGATAAATACTTATAGATTTGTCCCATTTTGAATGCAGAACTTAGATTGTAAATAGCTTTCAAGTTTTAGGTGATGGTTTAAAACAGTTGATACTACCGTATACAATCTGTCTCTTTTTGCTAGAATTTTTTCTTAGCAAAACTCTTGGTTACGTTTATAAACAATATTGGACATAATATATAAAGTTGGGTTTCGATTATGGATACTTCGTGTTGGTGCTTGTGGTGAGAGATTCAACATTTTAATCTTCCTGTGTATGAATGTCTTTTGAAACATAATTTTAATAAGTCAAAAGTTGTAATTTAGCTCCTACCAGTAGAGGTGATTTCCATAAATTATGGGTTAAAGTGAGAAAAATTCTCAACTATTTACTTTCTTGTTATAATCCTTGTTTAAATAAAATGTTATTATCTCTAATGTTGAAGGAGTTTCAAAATTTATGCACTAGTCTTTCTTAGTGCACTGTTTAGAAAGCTAATTAGATGTATTTGTTGCTTATTTTTATTTTAAAAAGGAATTTCCACATATTTTGGTTTCCCTAGTTTTGTTAAGAATTCCTTTGTTCAATTTAGTCTCTTTTTGCCTCTTTTGTTATGCATTGTTTCTACTTTATCGCTAGGGTACACCATGTCGTTTGACATGGTGTATTGTGGCCCCTAGGCTTAAAATACTAAGGCTATTTATCTAAATTTGATAAAACAAATTAACTACTTTAGAGGATAAAGAGTAAGGGTTGTGTACCTTTTGTTTTTAAGGGTTTGGTACATACCTTTGCCTTGAAGCCTTCTTACCATTCATTTTGTTCATGTGATTGTTGGAGATTGAATTTTAATTTCTTCCTTGTCTACTCTGAGTATTTCTTCCAGACCACCCCATAAACCTCCCTAGCTTTTAGATTTGATGTCGCTTGTTTGATCAATCCCTTGGTTTTCTAGCCAATCAGCTACTTTGTTAGCCTCTCAGTAGATATGCTTTACAATGTGAATCTTTACTTCCCCCATTAATTCTCTTATCCAATTTAGCTTGGTATGTAATTTCCAATCACTAATTTTGCCACTTAGGGTAGCGTTTCTACAAACTATGGAGTCACTCTCAACCTCAATGTTCCTTATTCCATTTTCTTTACAATCATGTAACCCTTGTAATAATCCTTCTAATTTCGCTGCATTGTTGGTGACTACTGGAAATTTCTTTAATACGGTTGTTATTAAATCACCCTTCTCATTCCTTATAATGCATCCTGCTCTTGTTGGTCCAGGATTTCCCCTAGCTGCCCCATTCGTATTTAGTTTCATTCTCCCCTACTAGGATGGCTTCCATTTTATATTTAACCTTTTGCTTTTGGAATTTGGAGCTGTTGGAAGAAAGGTGGTACCTTGAGGTCTTTCCAACTTTTCATTAGGTCATTGTCCCACTCTATAAACCTTGCTTTCTTTTGCAATTTTATATGTGTGTTCTTCCATTCAGTAATGTTGTGTTCTGCCATTTTCCATACCTCATCTTCCTCCTTGAATTTTTCTTGGAAGATTCTCCTATTACACTCTTTCCAAATGTTCCACATAAGAATTGAGGAAGCAACCTTCCATATTTTCCCCCAAAAGGCCTTTGTCTTGTGAATAGGCCAGTCGGTACAAAAGTCTTTAAGTTTACTGTTTCTTGGAGACACCCATCCCAACCTCTCTTGTAACCAATCCCATCCATGAGCTACAAATTGGCAATTTAGAAATAAGTGATCTGCATCTTCACTGTTGTTTTTGCACATGATACACCATTATGGACCTTTGATTCATATTGTTTTTACCCTGTCCCTTGTTAAAATCCTTCCATGTAGGGTTGCCCACATGAATGCCCCAGCTTTTGGAAGAATCCACTTTCCCTAATAGAGTCTTTTCAGCCAGTTACTTTCCTCTTGTCTCAATTGGATTAAGTAACCCAATTTTGCTGAATAATTTGTTGACTTTTCCCACACCAAATAATCTGGTCTGGTTGTTCATTTAAGCATACCTTTCTTTATTGTAGAATCTCTTTCAGTCTGGCCCAAGTGTTTCTTTGCTTATTGCACCATTTTCAAAATTGATCCATTCATTTGTTACATTATTTCCTTTTTTCACATAATTCTGAATCTTGTTCCCATATAAGCTTCTTAAGTCTTCAATATGGGGAGACAAATCTAGGTATTATCCCAGTGGCTTGTAACCTCCCCACAAATCACACCAGAAATCAACCCTTTTCCCACTATTTACTTGTCGTTAAATGGTTTGTTATTAGATGCCTGCAATTTTGCATAAAGTTCCATATATGAGACCCATTCCTTGCATTTGCCACTGTTAATACTATTTCTAGGTTTAAATTTTCCAAATACTTCCTTTGAACTATTTTACACCAAAGTAATGAGGGCTTTTGATATAATTTCCATATCAGTTTTTCTCCCAAGGCAAGATTCTGGATCTTGATATTCTTAATACCAACTCCTCCTTCAACTTGGGATTCACAAACTATATCCCAGTGAATAAGTGGGACTTTGTGCTCATCATTTGATCCTTCCCATAGGAACGTTTTGAGAATACTCTCTATCCCTGAAGCAATTTTATTCGTTTGTTGCATACATGACATTGAATAGGTAGGAATCACTATTAGGACTGACTTTATCATAGGTATTCTTCTTGCCAAGGTCAACCACTTGCCTCTCCAGCTCTATGCCTTATCTCTGCATTTTTCTTTGACCTATTCCCACATTGAGGATCTTATGGCCCCTTTAAATAGTGGCACCCCTAAATATTTACATGGCAAATCCTCTATAGTAAATTCCAAGGTTTTGGCTATTCTTTTCTATATTATCTTTTTTGTGTTGAAAAAAAGGATTTTGGACTTTTCTTTATTTATTTGTTGTCCTAAGATGCTTATGTATTCCTCCAAGCATGCTTTTATTTCTTTTTCTTCCTTTATTGTGGCTTCCCCATATAGGAGTGTATCATCCATGAATTGTCGATGTGTTATTTCTTCTATCCCTTGAGCTACCTAGATTCCTTTCCATTTCTTTTCCTTTTGATATGAAGTTATGTGTCTGCTTAAGGCTCATCCATTATAACAAATAGAAATGGGGATATATGGTCCCCCTTTCGTATCCCATTTGTACTCTCAAAGAATCTACATGGACTCCCATTGATGAGGATCGAATACCTTGTTGTTGAGATGCACTAATAAACCATTTGGATCCAATCCTTACTAAAGCAAAAAATTTCCATTATTCTCACTAAGAACTTCCATCTTACTTTTTCGTATGCTTTACTAACATCGAGCTTGATCATCATACTTGATATTCTTTCACAATTAATGGTGTGGACCGCTTCACTTGCCAATATGATACTATCCACAATGTCCCTTCCTAGGGTGAAACCACTATGAGTTGGAGAGATTACTTTTTCTAATAATTTCTTTAATTTGTTTGTCGTTGTTTTGGATATTATCTTATATATGGTGTTGCACAGAGATATTATCCTATAGTTCCCAAAGTTTGGGTAGGTTTCTTTTTTAGGGATTAGGGCCACCATTCTATTATTTATAAGGTCTTGGAAAAATCTTTTTTTCTTTCTAAAGTCCTCACAAATTTCCCAAATTTCTTCTTCTAAGAAGTACCAACATTTATGGTACAAGGCTAGAAATCTATTTGGTCCAGGTGCTTTATCTAGATGTAGTTGATGTTCTACATTCCTTACCTCTTCCCTTGAAAAGGGTTCTGTCAGCATTACATTTTCTTTCGAAGTTATTAACTTTGGAATATTTGCGAGTATCCTCTTATCATTCAATATGTCCTTATCCCCCTCTAGAGCCAACAATTATTTATAGAAGTTGACTACTTCCACCTTTATCTCTTCTGGTCTCTCTATTGTAGTCCCATTGCCCCTCTTTATTTCTATTATCCTCCTTTGTGCTCATTTGATCCTTGTCGTGTTATGAAATAACTTTGTATTGGCATCACCTTCTGCTAACCATAATTCCCTAGATTTAGTTCTCCAATACTCCTCCTCTTGAGCCAAAACCTCATTATATTCTGCTAAGAGTTCTTTTTCTTTTCAATAGTCTCCTTGGTACATTCCTTCTTCCAATATATTTTTTTATTCAGAAGTTCCAACTCTCTTTCTAACCACACTTTCTCTAACGAAACATTTTTGAATATTCCCTTATTCCATATTTCAAGCTTCCCCTTTATATACTTAAGTTTGTTTACAAAATTGAAACTCCCGATTCCCCCATATTTTGGAGCTGTCTTCCACCAGTTTTCTATTTGTTCCACAAGTCCTTTTCAAAACCACATTTTCTCACATTTAAAGTAAGATTTGTTTTTGGGTTCCTCTTCAGACTTGCTTAATCTTACTAGTGGCAAGTGATCTGATCTAGGCAGTGATATTATTGATGCCTTTAATTTTATATTTTTAGCCAGCAAATCATGGGAATAAATAAATCTATCCAATTTTTATTTAATGCATCATTCCCTTGATCTTTTAGTGGACCATTGTACACCCCATTCCTTAATTGTGCCTCCACCAATTTGTTGTGTTCTAAAAAATGATCGAAGGCCTCCATTAAAGGAGTTATTATTCGCCTTCCACCCTATTTTTCTTCTATCCTTATGACTGCATTATAATGCCCCCCATAATGATTCTCTTACCTCCTAAATTAGATAAATGTTGGCTTAGGGTGTTCCACAAAATTTCTTTGTCATTGTTCCTTGTTAGTCCATAGATGTTGAAAATATAGAACTTTAAATTATTTTTCAAGCTTTTTGCCTCACCTAGTAGCCAATTAGTTTCTTTGATTATTGCATTTACTTCAACCAAGTTAGTTTTCCAAAGAAATCCCAAGCCTCCTGTAGAGCCATATGACTTTGCCAATATAGTTTCCCATCCTTTTTTCTCTAGGATCTTTTTGTTTTCATTTTCTATCTTTGTTTTTTGTAACAGTATGATGTTTGCTTTTGTTTTCTCATTTTGGCGTTTTATCAAATGTCGTTTATTGGGGTCATTAAGTTCCCTAACATTCCAACTTAGAATATTCATGACTCCTCATTGAGGGAGTGCTCCTCTCCCAGTTTTTTCTGAAGGAAGTTTTTAATACTTTTTATTCCTTTTTCTTGGGCCATTTCTTCTCTTTTTTGTCTATTTGTCTTTCTGCCCTTCTTTTTTCCTTTGATAATTACTGGGGCTAGTATTTGTGCTACTATTTGAGATATGTTTACATTTTCTACTATGTCCAAACCTTTGAAGTCTTCATTTTCACTTTCATTTAGTAAATCTTCCTCTTCCTCTCTTAATTGAGAATTCAGTTCCTCCTGTATTGTAAGTAGGTCTACCTTTTTTGGTGCAGGAGCTTCTAGCTTATTATTTTCTTCCTTTTTTCTTTCCTTTTCTATTTTATCTTCTAGATATAGCTTTGGGGTTTCCGTAATCATCTCTTTAGGCATTGTCACTATCCCCTCTTTCGTAGATTTCCTTTTCCAAAATTTTGTTTGCTTTTGGAGACTTCTGCATTTTACCACCTCATGACCCCTTCTTTTACAATGTCTGGAGAAGACATCTTTGCTTTCTATTTTGAAGACTTGCTCCCAGATTCTTGATTTGGATTCCAGCTTAATTGTCTTTGGTATTGATCTTATTGCTGTTATTTTCAACTTGGCATATAGGTAGGAGTTATCTTCAAAAAATTTGGTGTCTAGCTCAATTAGGGTTCCCAATGTTCTGCCAATATTTTCTAAGCTTACCTTCGATCAATACTCTAATGGTAGATTGTATAATCTTAACTATATTACTTCGTTATATGGGGCCAAAATTGTTGGATTGAAGTTTGGAACCCATTTATGCATAAATACTAGGCTTCCTTCAAAATCAATCACTCCTTTTTCCATTATGTAGTTCTTGTCTTCTTCATTGAGAAAGATTATTATAAAATAGCCATCTGGTAGAAAATTTAGTCCATGATTTCAATCAAATTTATATTTTTCCCAATTTGTTATTATTTCCCTGCCTCTCCTAGGGCCAATGATTTTGCATATGATGGCCACCTTTTGCAAAAAATCTATATCTTCTATTATCACATCTTCAAAATTGATTTCAATTGGATTCTCCTGTTCCTTCGCTTTCTTCACCAAATCTTTTTTCGTTCCTTCCTCAAATCCAAATTCCTTCTTTTTCTCAATATTTCTTGTATTTTCCTGCTTCACTGTTCTTTTTCAAATTACTTTTTTATTCTTTCTAACATTATTTCTTTGAATTCTTGGGTTTGGATGGAGATTATTTTCTTTCTTATTTGCAAATTTCTTTATGGTTGCTTCCCTTATTTCTGGTTGTTTTCTCCTTCTAGGGTTCATCTCCAGATTATTGGGCCAAGTGATGTAATGTGGGACTTTGAAATCGATCCTTCGCTTATCTTCTTCCCATCTTTGTCTTCTACACAATGTTCCTTCTTTTCCTACTTCATGATTCATTTTCCTCCATTCATCTTGGTTTTTGTATTTTATTTCTTCTATTCATGTTTTCGCTGTTGTCCAATCTATTTTTCATAAGTGTGAATTTTCTTTCTATAGTTCACTTATTTTTTTGCTAGTAGAGCCATTTTAAATCTGGGTTTTTATGAAAAATTACTATATGTATATATTATTTTTTTTATTATAAAAGATCATAGACTTCCACAATCCATGAAATTGGTCAAAATTTCTTATGGATTAGATTGTGTGATAGTTTTTCATCAATGTTTCAGAACATTTTGTGAGCCATCATGAAAATGATAGAGCATTTTTAGAGATAGAAAAATAGATTAGTAGACCAAGATAACTTAAAAAGAGAGAGGTGAGAGGGGGTTGGCATAGGAAACAAGACAAGAAAGATGACCAAACCAATCAAGAAAATAAGGAATAAAAATAAAAATCACCAACCTAAGGAATTATTTATATTATCCATGTTTTAAACATTTACTTTTTGCTTTGACCTTTTAGGGGAGAGATAGAGAGGAATTACTTATTTTCTCTATGTTTTAAGCATGTTCCTTTTGTTTTGGTCCTTTCTTCTTTAATATTTGGTTTTTATTTATCTTTTAGGTTGGTGTGGTTTTTTATTTTTATTCCTTATTTTCTTGTTTGGTTTTCTCATCTTTCTTGCCTCGTTCCTTGTGCCAATCCCTCACCCCTATCTTTTTAAGTTATCATGGTCTATTACTAATCTATTTATTTATCTTTAAAAACACTCTATCATCCTAATGATGAATCACGAAGTGTGATCTAAAAAATTGGTGAAAAGAACATTGAACCTAGGAAAGAAAGGTGCAACATTAGTATTTTCTTCCTCCTCCACTAGTGTTACCACATTTGGAGCTAGACCTTTGACCATCCTTAAAATTTGGTAACGATTAGTACTTGTTCTTACATTCTCATCAGGCATATGATGAATTTTTAAAGGGAAGTTATAGCCAATGCTTCCCAAGGTCGAACATCAAGCATACTGGCATAAAGATCTACCTCAAATACAGGCAAAGCATGAAATTCAAAAGGAACTTTATAAGTCTCAATTTTTTTGATAATCTCTTGCCAACCATCCATAATCCTTCACCATGAGCATATTTTACTATAGGTTCATCAACACCTATAATCTAAATATGAGGTGCACCACTTGGTCTTGCTACAAGTTCTTGAACTAATGTTACCCACTAGCTTCCTTGAGCAATCTAAAAATCAATTATGTGTAAAAAAATTTTGTCTATGAACACCTTTGCAATGGCACCATTCGTAGCCCTATAAACAAATTTGAAATAAGGGAAAACATTATAAAGAATTTTCATATAGGAGAGAAGTTCATAACTAGTCAAATCTTTGCAATTCAAGGCTCTGTAAATCCTTCCTCCTAAAGAATGCAACCTTTCCACAAGACCTTCTAGCATATATGCACCTAACTATTCCATTGGATCCCCAAATATTGAAAAAAAAATTCAACTCTACAATCAATTCTCCTGCCTTCACTTGATGATTACCAACAAAAAAATTTGCACATTCGATGAATTACATCCCCATGTGGTTTCTCCAACATAATAGCTTGGTTTTGTTCCCAAGGAGCATTTTTGGACCAAAAAAACTCAACTTCTAATTCTACTTCATACAATATTTCTACTTTAATGCATTGATTCTCATTAACTGGTTGTTGGTGCAAGTTCTCTACTACCATGTGGCTATTTGTATTATTTGTTTGTGGGAAAACATGATACAAACTTTGGTAAAAATATCATTATGTCAATTAAACCCTATAAATTCCACTCTGAATTTGTTGTAAACATGTGCTCCTCAAATGCATTTTCCATGTTTTTTGGATCATTACTTTCAGGCTCCAATAGTGCAATAGATAGTTGATCAAAGAAGTGAATGAAATTCCTTGGCTAGTTGCTACTCTGGTGTCCTCTATCTTGGGCAACTATAGTCTTTGCAAACTAGAAACATTGAGAATCCCAAGAACATGTTTGTGAAGTCTTTGATGAAATTGGGCTTTTAACAGTTGATGAACTTCACATACATAAAAATCCCTCATGTGAATGCATGCTACTATGTTGCAACAATTGTTATGGTTGAAGGAGTTGTTATCGTTGGAATTACAGCTGGGGAAATTGCTTATCTCAAGAAATGCCACGCCAACAACAAAAATATTGGTACATTCTAGATAGTATCATTGTTGTAGGGGAATAATGGAATGGACTAAGCATTCTCAATGGAAAACCAATTTTATGAAAATTGATTTTGCAAAAACATATGACTGAATTGAATGATCATTTATAATTTTTGTGTTGTTAGGTTTTGGTCCCATGTTTTTGTGCTCAATTCAAATTCTTATGCTTGCATTGTTATCAATGGTCATCAGTTCTTGTCATTTGGTCTATTTCATTAAATACGATAAGGATGGCCTCTTGTTGGTTGTTGAGAGGTTTGACTATTTTTTGACTCATTTTATTTTTAAAAAATATACTTAATTAATCTTCCCAATTCCCCCAAAAAATCATTAATGGTCACTTTGTAGACGATTCATTTCTCACTCCCTTAAAAGAGGATAATGTCAAACAAGCTCTTTAATGCTTTTATACCTTTTGTTTAGCCTTTAGTTCAAGTATTCAGTGGTAAACATTGAGCAATGTTATTAAAAATAATTTCTTCCCTAGCCTACTTGGTTCAAGTATTCAATGACCAAAAACTCAATGTTATAAACAATCCTTTCTTCCCTAGCCTACTTGGCTCAATTATTTTGGTTGGAAATGGATTAATCATGGAAAGACTTTTAGATTTCTTGGCATATTTTTCATTTCAAGTTTCTCCCTCTTCCCTATGGCACATTATCGTTAATCATGTTAAGAGGAAATTATCTTATTGAATCACCAAACCTCTTTCTTTTGTAGAAAAATTTAAGGTTTATTCTATTTTTTTAGTGCCTACTCATGTAAAGATTTGTATACTATGAGAAGGGTGATTTTTGTAATGGATTAGCTATCAATTACAAGTCCATTTCATGGTATCCTATGAGCACTTGCCATGATAGAGCTCTTTTTATATTTCCTTGGGTTTGTACTCTAAAGTTTTTCTATAGCAAGGATTACAAATCTCCTATATTTTTTTTTCAAAGACTAAACAATTTTTTTGTCTTGGATGGTGGCCAAAATGAAATGCAAGCTCTTCAATAAATATTTTGAATCCTTTTAGATACTTGTTGATTCTATTCTTTAGAAATTCTTAAAAATTGGGGTTAGGTGCAATAAGATTTTAGTGAAAAGATTGGAAATTACCATTTTATAACTACAAAACTCACAAATCATATTCATAGCTCTCCCCAAATATGGATATGATGCAAAAACTTAATGATAAAGGGCCTTACGGTTCTCAACTATTTTATAGCAACATAGATTTAAAATTGTTTGGACATCCATTCTTGAAGCAAAGCTTGCTCACCTTTTTCCATGTATTCTCTACAAGGATCCTCTCATTGGATCTAGATTGATCCACCTAGGAGTTGTAAGTCCTCATCCTTTTGTGGATAGTAGGATACTCTCAATCATCTTTTCTAATTTTTCACTAGAGCCTACCCTACTTGGAATTGAGTCCATTACTTGTTTAAGCCTTTTAGATCATAGCCTTTTTCCTAGCTTATGATTATTTTAGGGGATTGATTCAAGCTTCTTACTATTTATCCACCCAAATATACACTATTTTCAGCATATAAATTTTATTCAACACTTGGAAAGACAAAAATGTAGCTCTTTTTTTGGAGCTTATGTTGGTATTTACTTCTCTATGCATATTAAGTCAATGATTTAATCCAATGTTCTATCTCCCTCTTCCCCCCTCTATTTATCTTTTCGTCCCTATCTCTGCCTCTCTCTCCATTGAATCCATAAATTAATTAATATCTTCCTAATTTAGATGTTTTTTCAATTGTGTTTAGATCATTTGAAGCTACCACTTCTGCATTGGCCTACCAATTGATCTCATGTACTACACAAATGTATGCAAAAAAAAAGACCAAAAATTTTCCTAATTGAACTTTCATACCTCTTCGGCATACCCATTGCATACCAAGGTATGATTGCTAGTTTTTTTTTTTTTTACTTGTAAAATATAATTTTGTTATTGCATATAATTGCTTGAGCATGAAGTAGTTACAAAAATAATTTTGTTATTGCATATAATTGCTTGAGCATGTAGTAGTTACATAAATAATTTTGGATGAAATCTGTACAAAAGTAGTACCTATAGTGACATGGTGTTAAGCACAATAGTTTATCTAAAAATTGATTATGTATGCTTGTTTCTAAACCTTTCTTCATAGATTGGTAGGGAATAGGTGTCAATGAAGGTTGTTTAGACTCTAGAGACATCAATGTAAAGTCACATTCTATTGTTGATTATATTAATATATTTTGGCATATGGCACTGATGCTTAGTTTTATTTTTCAAGTTTCTGAGGAAAATTATGTTAGAATTGTGAAACAAGCACAAAACCACGAGCCACAGGATCAAACAACAAACAAAACACCTTCCATGTAAGAGATTTGCAAAACAATATGTACAATTATCTTCAACAAGAAAGAGCTACAGAAAAGAGAAAAATTTCAAGAAAATATGAAAGCTATAGATATTCTCCCATTCATAATTACAATGAGATCAATCCTTATAAAAGGAGATCAAGAAACCCTAAAGTGAAACCTAAAAGGGAAACCCTAGTGTGTACACTTAATAATGAATAAATAATTAATTATTAATGTGCCTAAGTTTAGCTTAAGTAACTAAAGTGATAAGTGACTTAATTAATTAACCAATATGATTAAATTAATTAAGTAAAACAACTTATTACTCTAACACCCCCCCCCTTAAGATGAACTTAGGAAGTAGCTAAAACACTAAGAAAAAGATGCATGAAAGCAAAGATGGGTCCCGAAAAAAAAGGCCAAGTAAGGTACCCATGTACACTACTCGAATCAGATGGAAAACAATGGAAAACGCCTGGAACTTGAAGATATAGATGGTAAAGGTACCAAAATTCTAAATAATTGATCATGAAAAGGTGGAAGGTCGCCTCCAAAAATAGGAATGAAAGAGTGTCCATATGGTAAGTGATTCATCTCATCAAAATGCATGGGTAACCAGCTGCTACATCCGCGTAGTATACATAGGAACAAAAACTATATACATAGCTCACTCCAACGAAACCATGGAAGCATTAACACCAACAGTAGAAAACCCCCCATAATGTTGAAAAGGGAGAGGTGTGATAGGTACACTAAAGCTTTATGCCAAAAAGTAGTACATGAAGAGGAACCAAGAGCATCTGAAGTGCAAACATGAAAGTACAAGCTGATAGAAAGGATGTGAAAATAAAAGCCACATAAGCATGAGAAAGGTATGAAGGAAAACAATGGTAAACATCAACCCCCATGGCACTTTATATCATAGTGCGAATACAATAAGGAACAAAGTGATGTGCAAGAATCCCAAATATACATGTACAATGTTGAGGCACTTTATCTCAATGCGTTTACAAAAGAGAACATGCATACAAATGATGTCTACAATGTCCAAAATAGGACAACATGCTGAAAATACAATTCTATGATAGAAAATGAGGAAACTAATAGCACCATGATGAATTACACGAAATAAAATGCACTTTAAAAGAAAACAACACCCAAAAATGTGTCCAAATGTAGAAGATATGGCCCATCAAAGTCTCCAAAATGAGAACTGAACAACTATAGCACTGAGAAAGCAGAATTCTGGAAAAAACCAAAAGTCAAAATTGGAAAATACCTATACCACTGCGAAGAGCACGAAATTCCACCCCATTTCAAAAAAAAATTGCATGTGAAAAGACCTTCGTTTAGCCAAGATATGGCCTTTCAAAGTTGAGGTGCAAAAACGAAAAAACCCAACGAAGAGGGGCTGAGAAGAGCAAAAAAGGATCTCCGCCAAATTTATCAAAAACACCACCAAATCTGGAGGTCCGCCAATTTTAGTGCTGCTGGAGAAAACTTCTCCAATTAGAGTGCATGTAGATTATTTTGCAAAAAAAATTGCAAAAAATACATTATTTTTGCTTTTTTATTTTTTAAAAGAACAAAAGCATAAAAAGAACTTTATACATTTTTAAAAAAACATATAAAAACATGGGCCATCCCCACCATTCCCCGTGGGAAGGTATGCCTACACAGGTCTGTGCAGGTCAGTACCTACACAGTACCCTGTAGGGTAGTACCCCTTCCTTTTTGACTTTCGTTTTTAAAAACAAAAAAAAACCTTGTAAAGCTTTGTAAAAAATTAAAAAAAATTACAATGATTTTTTTTGAAAAATTTCTTCCATAAAAAAATAATAAATTTTTTTGACGAAATTTGTAATACCTCGATCCACATGCAGATGATCATACAGTCAAAAAAATTTGCTTCAAAGGTCAACTTTTCAGATTTTAACAAATTATATATGGAAATAGGGGTTTTTGGGCCTTCTGAGTGCAATGGTGAGGTCCGTTTGGGCTCAAAAAGCTCTAAAAATTTGAGCACCCTCTAGATCTGGCACAAAAGCCCTTTCTTCAAACCCTCATAGGTGTGACAAACAAAAGCCAAATTTGACGAAACAAAGGTTGATCTTGACTATTCCGATAGCTCTGGATGCAATAGAGAGGTCTAATTTGATCCTGGATGCACTGAAAAATTACCACCTCCAAAATTTGCAAAACAAACAAAGAGGATTCAGATCTGAAGTTTGCAACCCTTGTTGAAGAAGAAAAACCTCATAAATTGAGATGGGGTCCATTGAATCCACGCTCTGATACCATGTTAGAATTGTGAAACAAGCACAAAACCATGAGCCACAGGATCAAACAACAAACAAAACACCTTCCACACAAGAGATCTGCAAAACAATATTTGTAATTATCTTCAACAAGAAAAAGCTATAGAAGAGAGAAAACTTTCAAGAAAATATGAAAGCTACAGATATTCTCCTATTCATAATTACAATGAGATCAATCCTTATAAAAGGAGATCAAGAAACCCTAAAGTGAAACCTAAAAGGGAAACCCTAGTGTGCACACTTAATAATTAATGTGCCTAAGTTTAGCTTAAGTAACTAAAGTGATAAGTGACTTAATTAATTAACCAATATGATTAAATTAATTAAGTAAAATAACTTATTACTCTAACAAAGATTCTTCACAATGACAAGTTTACTTATAATCAACAATATAATGCAACTTTAGCAAACTTCAATTTCAAACTAAGCAATTTCAAGGTTATATTTTGGCATATGGCATCAATGCTTAGTTTGTAATTGAAGTTTGTGAGGAAAATTCTTCACAATGACAAGTTTCTGATGTCACATCAATCATATTGTAATTGAAGTTTGTAAGGTTTCAAAGTTTATCCCCTATTGATATGATCATTGTAGTACAATTAAGGGACTTCATTATTATTTCCATTTTTTTAATAATAATACCTTTTCTTTGTCAAGGTTGATTGTACTAGTCACATTTGGTGTGACTTAGGCTTTGTGAGATTAAAATTTTGTGAACATCAACTTTTTTCTTGGCTACCATTTAATTACCTTGAATATTTTTGAGGAGAAGGCTAGTATGAATTGGAATGAAAAATGTTTCATGGAATGGGTTATTAGCCAATTCAATGCCTAGAATTAGAGTGACAACAACAAATTTTAAATAATTTTTTGAATAAGTTATTGTAGAATAATATTGAAATAGGATTTTCTCCAAATATAGTTTTCCCTGGAAATTTATTTTTTTAACTGCATGTTTGCCATCTAGAAATCATATTTTGTTATTTCTTGTAATTAAGAATGCTACATAAGAACTTAGAATCTTGATTGGTGTAGTAAGGATGCCACCTATGAAATTAGAAATCTTGAGTAGTACATAAGGAAGTAAGTATTTCGTCTAGATTACTTGTCCAGAGGCCTTCAAGGTTATTGTGGTTTTCTTTTTTGCTTATGATATGGAGTTATTTGATAGTTGGAGATCAACAATCATCATCTAAGATTTTCCATTATCATTATCTTTTCAATGATTTATTTCAAAAAAATCTATCCATGCAAGCACAAGTAGCTTCAATAGTGCTTAACATCATTAAAAATTGCACACAAGATATTTTGATAATTTTTGTTTGGCATTGGCATAGACTAACCAATCTTTCAGTAGTAAATTCTCAATTATTTGTTTCCTTGATTATATTTTTGGAATTTAAGCAACCATGTAACAAACTATTTGTTTCCTTGATTATATCTCTAGCATTTTAAGTAACCATGCAATAAACTATTTTTCCTCTCTTTTCAGAATAAGAATCAAATTGTGCAAAAGGGCGCTTCGACAACTTTAACAACTTTACATACTCTCTCAACCCAACAAGGTTTTGTTTAACCTTTTAGCCACTACATTCAATTGCCATGTGTAGAGTGTTGTCCTTCTCTTAACAATACCATATTGAACACCCAAAATACTGAGAGGGGGGGTGAATCAATGTTCCATTAAACCATTTGATCATAATCCATCCAAATAACTAAACACGTCCAACAGTAATAATGAATGAAAGCATGAAACAATCACAAGATCACATAACACATGAACACTAGTATTTTTATGTGGAAAACCCAAAAAGGGAAAAACCACGGTGAGGATTAGCTCACAATATATTATAACCGATTATAAGATATTACAGAAAGGCTCATTGCTAGGAGGACTCACTGTCCACAGAAAGAACGATATATAGAAGATAGAATGGAAACAACCAAGATGTGAACTGATACAAAGTGCACCTTCCTTATGCTAAATTCAGTTCCTTTGAAGCTCAATATACTGACTTTATGTACTTCAACTTCAACAAATACAAAATACAAAACACTGCTCTACTTTACATTTGCTCATTATTCACAACATATATGCTATTATTTGGATCATGTACATACAAAATTCTCATACTCACATATATCATCTCTCTCTACAACCTCAAAATTGTCTTGCATATATACCCATTTCACCCGCATACATCAATTAGGTCAGCCTAATTAGATGTAGCCCTAAATTAAATCAAAATTACCTTTTCGGCTTCATACTTGAACCAAAGCATCTTCGTGCTTAAACCAAAACATGCAATACTTAATTTAGGTTGGCATAGACCTAGAATAGATCTCACTAACATCCACATTACATATTCAATCACCACAACACACACCAAGAATTAGGTCGGCCAAGAATTATACCTAATCACAAAATATGCTAACTAATCACGCACCATCTGGAATATGCAATGTACTTAAACACCTGTACGAAATCTCCCAAAATTACAAAGTATGATTCTTATAACCAAAGGAGTGTGGGGTAGTTTACACATACCCACTTGCACTATACATAGCCAAAAATCTGTATGGCGAAATACTATCACTTGTATCTTTCAAACTATACATCCAAACCAACTAAAATATTGAACACAAATGCAAATTATAGTCAGGAAAAACATACTAGCACCGCATAAGTAGATCTTAGATATGAGAGAGTGCATATCAAAATACCGTATCAAGGTATCTCCATTATCGGATTAGCTCTATTCACCATATTAGTGTAGATATCAACAACCAATGTTGACATCAATGACAACACATTAAGGGGATCCTTCTTCATTCTTTCAACATACCAGTGTGATTCCAAAATGCATCAAACTCCTTAGAGTAAAACTCCCCACTATTATCTCACCTTAAGTCTTTTGATTTTCTTATCAATTTGATTCTTCACAAGTGCTTTAAATTCTTTAAATTTGTAGAACGCCTCAAACATTTTCTTAATAAAATACACCCAAGCATGTACATAGTAATCATCAAGGAAAGAGACATGACATTGGGGCTTACCAATTGAGTGCATATCTACAAGACAAAAACATCATTGTGAATCACTTCCACTATCTCCCCTGTTGAGGTAGTTCCCAAAGCAAATTGCACTTTCTTTTTCTTTCTGAACACATAATGTTGATAAAACTCAAATCTACTAGAATAATTTGAAAGGCCTACCATATTTTATCTTAACAAGGTTGTTAAGGTGATGCCACAACCCCCTGATTATAGTGTGGACATTAATTGAGCTATGTAATGTTGTTATCTCTAGCATGAAGAGTGTCCATGTTTTATTTGTATCTTGTATCTTGAAAAAGTTTGATGAACCCAAAAAATATGAAGTCTTGTTTTCCCTTATTTTAAATTTCTTCCAATTGTAAAATATAATTTTATTATTGCATATAATTTCTTGAGCATGTAGTAGTTACAAAAATAATTTAGGATGAAATCTGCACAAAAGTAGCACCTAGAGTGACATGGATCTTAGGCAAAAGAGTTTATCTAAAAAATGATTTTGTATGCTTGTTTCTTCATATATTGGTAGGGAATAGGTAACAATGAAGGTTGTCTAGACTCTAGAGACATCAATGTAAAGTTACATTTTATTGTTGATTATATTAATATATTATAGCCTATGGCATCAATGCTTTAGTTTTATTTTTCAAGTTTTTGAGGAAAATTCTTCACAATGCCAAGTTTTCTTGCATACTTCAAATACAATATGAATAATGTTACATAAAGATTTGTGTTATAGTGAACACAAAATTTTGCATTGGCTTGCATCATTACCATAAAGTATTTAACAATTGATTTCTTGTTACTAGTCTTGGTTCTGGTTCGAGTTTGGATTTGGAGGTTTGGTTTGCCGGTTTAGTAAAAAACAAATTGGAGTTGGGTTAGTTGGGTTCATTTGGATTGTCCATATAAAAACATATAAAAATTATATATACACACACATACATATATACATATATACATATTGTAGACACTTAAAAATATCCCGGTCAATATCGCACACTTAATTTAAATTACTAACACCATTTCTATCCTAATTTACCCTATTTTCATCTATTTCATTAAATAATGCCAATTGTTTAATTAAATTCATTATTTTCCTCTATTAATTGGATAATTAATATTATTTGATTAATTTACCCTTCCACACTAATTTTCATCTCATTTGATTAAATAATATAAATTATTTAATTAAATCTACTAATTTTAATCTCTTTTGATTAAATAATGCAAACTATTTAATTAAATGTCATAAATCCTACTTTAATTAAATGATCCTAATTGTTTAATTAAATCCTTAAATTCCCTTCACTTGCACAATTAAATAATTTCTTAATTATTTAATTGACTAATTTCTCCAATTCCTACAATCATTCAAAGAATATTCTCATGAAATATTCCTCCAATTTGAATTAAAATATCTCCCTCCACATGGAAATATCTTGCACATGCCTCCTAAAATCATGGGATTTGTGTTTGTCTCAAGAAAATTTGAGCCCTTGATTAATATATTTGATCCATGTCATTATTCAATCTCATCCATGGATTTGATCTTTGATCCATTCCATCCTCAATCTTTGAATTGCATCATTGATTATCCAATTCGATCCTAGCCATTGAATCATCCAAAAAGCTTATAAATAGTCCTCTTTTTTATGAGAATTACATTCACAATCCAATTGAGCAACTAAACTATAACCATTTTCATACTCATCTTGAGATCAATCACCCTTTTGTGAATCACCATTGATATCCTTTCATCAATCTTGAAGCTTTACATGATCAACATAAATGGATTAGACTTGGGACTAAGCATTCCACATTAGCTCCAACGATAATCCCCAATGGGATTAAGGTTTGCAAATGTTAATTAGGATTTCCATTTGAATTACATTGTTCTTTCATGCTTTAATGGAGTTTTAATTAGGAAAATTTGTAAATGATCTCAGTGGAACATGGTTTAATGTGGTTAATTTATTGATTTCTTAGTCAATTTTCATTTCATTGATCATGTTAACCTTCCATGTTCACATTCTCTAGCTATAGACACTTGAATTTGACCACTCCCATATGGTCAAATTCACCCTTGTCTTCTTCTATCCTGCATCACTAAACCATGTTAATTAAATAATTTATTATTTAGTTAATATTTTATCCCAACCTAATGTCTCCTAAGGTGTTTGATTAATTAATTTAATATCTTACCTTATTCCTCTCTAAATTAAATAAATGGTCCAATTTATTTAATTTACTCACTTTGCCTAAATGAATTAAAATCAAATTTTAAATTCATGATTTCTCTCTCCTTGTCACATCCTCCATAACCTTCCTCTAATCCTGATTAACTTGCCTAATCATATCATTAGGATATGCGCAAACCTCTAATCTTTGATTAGTGTCACATCCTCCATAATTTTCATGTTGGTCTTAATACCCAATTAACTTGCCTAATCCTCCATTTGCACAACCTAAATCATTAATTAAGCCTAACCTAATCCTTATGACATTTATGGCATGTACCTTAGTCAACTTTCATTAATAGCTTTCTCCATTTGGAGAAGTCATCTCCACCCTCGAAGGAATTTGAAATTCCTTTTTATTCTCCCCATGCATCCTATGTGGAATTTTTAATTCCACTTTATTTCTCCAACACCTTTGGAGGAATAAAGGACCAATTTAAAATTCCTCCCCAATACCAAGGTCAAGTCTCCAAAATCAAGGGAGATTTTAGAAAAAACATTAATTCTTCTATTTTCACATCATCCCATAATGTGGGTAGATGAGACAAGACTCACCTTCTCCACCTCATGGTCATGTCATCTCCACATCACTTCTCCTTGTCCACCTCATTTTCCACATGGCTACATGAGAGGGCTTGTGAGTTCTCAACTCACCCTAGCCATTGATCTTCCCCTCTTGGATCAATCTTGGCCATCCATTTATTTAGAGACCCTTTCCCTAAATATAGTGATTTTGGCATCAGTTGGATCTATCACAAAAAAATCACTAACTCACTCAAGCAATCACACACTTAGCCATCTTGCACCCAAGCTTGAAACTACCATTGTTGCAACACTTTGAACCCTCATATTGCATCCAATCACTTATCCATGGCCTTCATTGCATCCCTCATTGCATCCACATCATTTTGAGCATCATTTTGAGCTATTTTTCCAACAAAGGAGCACATAAATCTTCAACAAAGGGCCAACCGAAAGCATCATATAAACAAGGTAAAATTGCTTCTTGTTTCTTTTGTTTGGATGTAACTTTGTTGGTATGGCTTTCAAACTTGATATTTCCAAAGCTTATGAAAAAAAATTGTGGAGTTTTCTTCTTAATTTTTTAGCTAGGTTTGGTTTCAATCAAACGGCGGTGAATCTCATTTCTAAATGCATATCTACTATCAAATACTCGGTACTGGTCAATGGGCTTCCTCATGGATTCTTCAATGTTGGTAAAGGGATAAGACAAGGTGATTCACTTTCCCCCTATCTCTTTATTATGGTTGTTGATGTCTAAAGCCAAAATGTTTCAAGAATGCTAAGGGATGGGTCTATGAAAGGTGTCAAACTCACAACCTCCCTTGAACCTTCAAGCATCCATCATTTTGTGGATGATACCATCCTCTTTGGGAAAGCTTTTGTGGCAGAGGCTAGGAAATGCAAGAATTTTCTAAACAATTATGCCTCTAGCTCAAGCCAATGCATAAACTATAATAAGATTATGATCTACTTCAATAGCACACAGGGCCTTCAAGATAGAGTGACTATTGTGTTGGGCTACAAGAGTGTGCCCCTTCCTTCTATGTACCTTGGTCTCCCTCTCATAGTTAAGGAAGTTCCACCTAGCTTTTGGAAATCTATCTTTGAAAGAATGTAGATAAAATTGGTTGGATGGAAAGGCTCTACCATTAGCCATGTTGGTAAATTACAACTCCTGGTTGTTGATCTTTAAGGGATCCTAGTTTATTTTCTTTCCATTTTAAAAATTCCTAGATATATTACTAAGAAATTTGAAATAATTTAGAGGAATTTTCTTTGGTCTAGTAGAAAGGAAATTTTTTTTGGCTTTGCTAAGTTTGGATACTATTTTTCTTCCTAAATCTAGTGGTGGTCTTGTCATAAGAAAAATCCAACCAACTAACAAAGCCCTACTTGCGAAGGTTGGTTAGGACCTACTAAGGAACAGGAAGGACTAGTGCATGTTTCTAAATGCAAAGTATCTCCACAACATTCCCTTGATTAGTTGCCTCTTAAATGATCACCTAGTGGCTCTTTGATTTGGAATAATATTTCTAGGATCAAAAATATGTTGCACTTTGGGTTGAGATGGAAACTTGGTAATCGAAATAAAATTATGTTCTAGGAGGACCCCTGGCTACTCGAAATACCCCTCATTCAATCTGACTTCAAGAATCTAATGGCCCTAGCCACGGTGTTTTTGGAAAAAATGTGAGAGACTACTTGTGCTGGAAACTTGGTTCCTTGAAGTGGAAGATGCTTGCATGTTGTTGCCCTCATTCCTTGAAGTTGAGGTACCTATCTAAGAATCTTCAGGTTATTCTCTCTCTAACTAGGATACCCATCTCTACTCAGGTGGATGAATTCTACTAAACTAGGGAAAGCAAGGGTAATCTCTTTGTAAAATCTAGCTACAATTTGTTATCTCTACAAAGAACACATAATAGTATTTGGAAACATGTGTGGAATAAGAAACTTACACCAAAAATATTTATTTTTGGTAGACGACGAGTCATAACAAGATCCTCACATAAGAAAACCTTTAAAGGAAAAAGGGATTTCAAATCCCTAACAGATTTATTCTATGTAAAAATGATGAGGAGTTTGTCCCTCACCTATTACTCCACTATATGTTTGTTGCTAAAGTTTGGTGATTTTATTTTCAAAGGTTAGGTATTCATTGGACCATGAATGGTGATCTTAAGAGCTTTGTTGATAACTGGACCGGTCCCTTTCACCACCCTCTACCTAAATAAATCTGGTGACATGTCCCTCCCATTCTATGCTAGTGTCTATGGAAGGAAAGGAATAACCAAAATTTTAGAAATGTGGAACAAAGCCCAAAGGGGGTCTTTAGTATTGGATTAAGACTTATTACTAAGAATGTATCCTTGTATGTTTGGAAACCTCTAGAAAAACCTCCCTTGGTCTTGGATATCACTATGGAAAATTCCTGGAACATGACCTTAGACGTCAACTCCTTTGAAAATTCAAAAGCTTTGGATAGGCTTAGCATTGTTTGGAAACCCCTGCTAATGGTTGGTACAAACTTAATTTTCATGGTGTGATGAAAGGAAATCCTGGCCTAGCTAGCATTGGGGGCGTTATCATAGATCAAAATGGAATACTGGTGGCAAGATTTTTTGGTGGAATAGGGATACAAACTTCTATGACAACTAAGTCAAGGGTGCTCCTAGGTGGTGTCAGGTTTGTTGTTACTCTTGGAAAAAAAGAACCAAAATATAGAAAGAGACGCCAAAGATGTGATTGACTCTATCAATAACAATTACTATCAAGGGTGGAATATCAAGGATTTTTTTTTGGACATACAATTCTTACTCAATGAATTTGAAAGAAGGAAATTAACCCACATCTTTTGTGAGGGAAATAGAGTGCCGAATCTTTGGAAAATTTGGATTCTTCGTGGGAGTCAACTAAATGTTGGAGAAATCTGGTGAGCCTCCCCTTGAATGTATAATGATTTATACTTGAGGAACAAAGGAATCTTAAAATTGTTTATGATGATTTCTAACATATCCTTGATGGACTAGTACACTTGTCTTCTCAGGTCCTTGCTCTCAATATGATATGGAAATTTTTTGATGATATGGATGGGTACGTGTGGATGACTGGATTGTGGTGGGGTTATTTTATTCTTTGTAGTGGGTTTCCCCGTGAGTTTAATGTCTGGTCAAATTGTCATTCATACAAGGCTTCTCCTTACAATTCGAGCCTTGTCATTTCAAACATGTGGGTAGCTAAAATCTTACTCAAAAATTTGCTTAAGTATGGGCTAGTAAAGGTAATGATGGCATTTCTCTATGCCTCAATGTACTTAATCAATGCTTGCAATGGCTCCACAATCTTAAGCCTCTCAAAAATTCCTACTTGTATATGGAAAAATCTTACTACCTTAATTAGGAAATATTTTTAAATATGTTATGGTGATTATCTCTTTGATAAGTTGTCTATGTTCATTTCCCTTTTGCATTTAAAAAATTCTCATTCTGCTAACTCTTGTGACTATTTGCTATCTACGTGTGAAAATGGGAGGAGACCGCACGAGAACTGAACCTAGTTCCTGTGAAGAATTTTGTTGAGATGCTCTGGTCTAGCATATTTGTGTTGAAGGAGGTATCACACCTTTAATGGAGTGCCTAAAAGGGCATGATGAGAAAATTTCTACTCAATTTAAGAGCTCTTGGTGTGATAGAAGGGTCGTAGTGGGAGGGATTTCATTTGAGATCAATGAAGAGGTTATTGCAAAAGCTACGAGGCTGCCCTATTTGGTACAAAAGCTTAAAAACTACATGAAAGTGCAAGACATGGAGAGTATGTAGACCTTCTTCAAGGAAAATGAATGGCCTACGAAGCTGCATGCAGGTTTTGATTAGAACAAGATCCCTAGACCATGGGATCAGGTGTGTTTGGTTTTAATGAAGTATATCACATTAGAAGGTTAGTTTAAAGCTTTTTACTTTTACCATTTTCCTTTGTTGAATCACCTCTACTATAGAATGCTTATCAGTTTCCCCTTCTTCTTACTTTCATCCCTTGAAAGTTTGGTTAAAGAAGCCATGGGGCTTGTGGAAAAAAATCTTGATAAACCATCCCCTCTACGCCTGCATCAAGGGCTTATCCTCTATATTTATCATTTCCACCTTGTCCTCTGCCCTCCAAAACCCATTTCTACTATTAGAAACAAGGAACCAGAGCCCTCTAATCAATCCCCTACTAAACCCTCTTCAATTTTCTTTGTTGTCCCTCCTAAGGAATACAAACCTAAGCCCCAACCAAAAACAAGAAGACTGGTGTGGTTCTGGCCTAATCCAAGGTTTTCGCTGGTCTTTGTGAGCTAAAAAATACATCCACTAAGAAAGAAGGAAAAATTCCCATCAAAGCCAAGCCTAAACCAAAGAAAGGAAAAAAGTACATCACCTTTCATGTTGAGGAACCTCCCATAGATAGTGATGAAGATGACTTTTTTGCCAAAGAATCTCAAGGGGATAGGATGGTGGCTATTAGTGCTAAGATGGGGTGGAACATGAAAGTGTTTGGAGGTCCAATAGGCTAGTGAAATACAAAAAGGAGATACTGGTGGATGATATTTCTAGTAGCTCAAAGCAAGAAAAAGGCTAGGAGGATAGAAAACATGACATGGTTGAGGAGACTGAAGAGTACATGGAAGAGCCTAGTCTCTTCCCTGAGATGAATCATATGATTCAAGAGGAATCCACACTAGATTCCTCCAATCATAAGGCTCAAGTGGAAGAGACCAACATGTCTGATGTTGAGAAGGACAAATATCCCAACAACCTAGTTGCTTGTGTTGCCAAGATGGAAAGGAACTTTACGAGGCTGAACCGGTTCACAATCAAAGTCATCCACCACTCTGTTGTCACTTTTTTGGCAGTGTTGAAAGATGAGGTTGACAAGAAGACTAATAAGGTTGAACCTAACAATAGTTGGGTTGGGGATGATGTGCTAAAACTCCTCATGGAGGAGTGGGAAGGTATTACTAAGCGATGGGTGGTTTTGTCTATTTTTGGTGGGTTATTTTTTTGTTGTCCCTCTGTTGTCTTTGTGTTTGGACTTTAAGATATAACTAGTTTTTTATTTTTTATATGAACTCTAGCCCTATGGGCTCCTCATGTTAAGGTACTGCACCTTGAAAATTTAGCTTATATTATAAAAAATGTCTAATAATTACAAATCTACAAGGTTGATTTGGGATCTTGGTAAACTCAAGAGCTTCTTAGCTTGTTATTGCCTGAGGACAAGCAATCTTGCGAAAGGTGGACTATGATGTCATGTTTAATCACCAACAATAAAGGAAAGACATTGACTCAGAAAAATGACCAACAATTAAATAAAGGACGCCAAATCAAGATTAATAAGATATGTAAGGCAGTGGGCCAAAATTGAAAGGGTGTAACCTTGTTAAGGACAATGGTTTTTATGAAGAGGTGTGACTCTCACACAAATGAAGTCATATAAGAGATGTAAAATCATTTGTAAGAGGGAATCAATGGGGATCAATATGGGATGAATAAAGCATAATGCAAAATCATACGATATTAGAGCAATCTTAGTACAATAGAGATATGCATATATTATTGACCAGATTTGAAAGGTAGAATATGTAGATTTAAAAGAGGAGAACATACAAAACAAAGGAGATTAGAAAATAAATAAAAATTTGCATTCAAAAAGGTAGCAACCATTGAATATAATAAGTGATTAGCTCTTATAATGATTGATTTAATATATTAGTTTCCCTATAAGCAATCAGTCGTGGATTTGCAGGGGAACATGATTGGGAGAGGCGGCTGACTGGTTCCACAATGTAATTAGACCACCCCATGCTGGATGGTAACAAGAGTTCTTGCCACTTGGGGCTAAGGGGAGATTTCCACACTCTTGGCCTTAATTGTGATGAACAGACTTCGGGTGCCCTACTGTTCTTTCCTTCCCAATTCTTTCTATGATTGGTTATTTGGAAATGAAACTATATATTAGACCCAATTTTCTAATGTTATTTATATTAATTTTTCATTTACTCTTAAGCTCAATAGCCTTTATATGATTTAATTTGAAAATCTATTTGTAAAATAAATTATATTTTTGGAATTGTTAGTTTTGGATAAATTTTTAGGCATACCCCAACTAGGGGACATTACATTCAATAGATGGAGGACTTCAGGTTCATCTCCCTTTGAAAGTTCATTTACAAAATAACATCAAAATATATAGCAAATAAGCTGAAAAAGTTATTGCTCGATATCATCTCTAATGAATAAAGTGGCTTCACTCTAGCTAGGTTCATCATTGAAGGGATAGTCATTTCTCACAAGGTGATCCATTCATTTAGAAATTATAGAGTTGAGAAAATGATTATTAAATTGAATATCAAAAAATCCTAAGGTTTAGTTAATAGATACTTCCTCTTGGAAGTTTTCAAAAGGATGATGTTCAATGATAATTGGTGTAGATGGGTGGAAAGTTACATCAAAGCCCCAAGATTTTTAGTGCTATTCAATGGAGAGCTCTCCCCCTCTCTCCCTATTACTCCTTGTTTCTATATCTTTATACTTCTCTCTCCTATCTCTATTTTTCTCCTTCCTCTCCATCCCTCTCTATATATTTATACATAACTATCACCCTCTCTCTCTCTCTCTCTCTCGCATACACACTCACACACTCCTTGTTTCTCCCTCCCTATCTCTACATCTATCTCTATGTCTATCTCTTTACCTCTCTACCTATATCCCTCCATATTTCTTCTTTCATCACTCCCTCTATCTCTATCTTATTATCTCTCCATGTCTCTCTACCCCTATATCTTTCAATCTCTACCTCTTATATATCACTCCCTATATCTTTGTCTTTCTATCTCTCCCTCTCTCTTTCTCTCCCTCTCCCTCTCCCTCCCTTTCTCCCCATCTCTATATATTTATTTATCTCCCATCTCTATCCATCCCTCTATCCTCTCTCTCTATACAATTTTTTTAGTTAATAAATGATTAAACTAAAAAGGTAAACCAAAATTTTAGTTTAATAGAATTAAAATATTAATAAAAATATGTATCTAAAAAAGAAAATTAATATATTACAAACAGTATTAACATTAGTTGAAAGATAAACTCAATTAACAAATTAAAAAGATATTATAATATTATCAAATTAACCATAAATATAGTTAAATTATTAAATAAGTTAAAAAATTTAAAGCTATATAATTTTAACTTTTAAATTAAAAATTACAAGTAACACCAAACTTAAAAAATTAAAAATTAAATGAAACATATTAAAAAGGTAAAAAGTCAATTCATAATTTTTAATTTTTTAATATTAAAAAATTATTATATATATATATAAAATAATTATTTAAATAAATTTAAATTTAAATTTAAAAAGATTTAACATATAATTTATCATTTATATATTATATTTATTATAAGAAATCTAAAAATCTAAGTTTGAAAATTTTCAAAGAAAAAAATGCATTCTTGTCCTACATTTCCTTACTTTAAAACTAAGATTGGATAAGAGTGTAGTTTTTCTTTAATTATATATTATATTTTTCAATATTTTAGAAATTTTGATGGTTGAGATCATTTCAATGGTCTTGCATCCTTCTCTTGTAACTTTCAACCATTGATTTTCAAAAGTAGGTTGTCACTTCATATAAGGAATGCCTTCAGTGTAATAACAATAATAATAATATAATACTAACAATATATAATACTTATTTGATTTCAATCCTTATCCTAAAAATTCATCCATAATCTAAACCCATTCAATTAGCAATATGATATAATACAATATAATAATAATATAATACAATATAATAAATAATAGTATAATAAATGTTTTTGATAAAAGGTAAAACGGGTTTTACAGGGACGAAAACCACAACGTTTACAAGCAGAAGAAAGGACACAAAGTCCAACCAAAAAGATTAGCTACTCGAGAAAGAGCAAAACCACAAAGACAACTAAGAAAGGTCACTTACAGGAAGACATGAAAATGAACAAAAACCCTTGTTTTTCAGTCTTAGAAGACACCATCTCCACCTCAAAATTTTGCATATCGACACCACTTTTTAAAATTTGTATCATCTTCGGAGTAGGGGGACCTTGGCTTCAGATTGCTCACGTTCTTTTGGATATGCCTGCATCAGTATCCCGCTTTCCTCCTTTCTCCAATCCATGACCCGAGACCCCTCTGGAGCTTTATCAAGCTTTTCAGTCATCGCATTTATGATGATGGCATTGTGTCTTGCCATACAGTTGTTTTGCTCAGTGACGGTTTTAATGGTGTTCCTTATATTCTCAAACTTGGAATCAATATCTCTGTTACTGTGACCTGGAACCCCACTATCCACATCTTTCTTTTCAGTCTTTGCAATCTTAGCACCCAGCTCATCAATTTTGCTTTGAAGGGCCCAATTTTTTATTTTTAGCTTGTTAATTTCGAAGAAGGTCCATTCCAAAAGTTTGAAATGGGACTCAAAATTGGTTTTGGCAAGGTTCAGAACATCCAAAGAGGGCTCCTTTCTAGAATTAGGATAAATTTTCTCAGAGTTAGGAATAATAGGGGAATCATCATTAGCATATTTATCCAGCAAAGGATCATCGTTGAGCTTCATTTTGTTGGCATCATACTCCTCCGAATCAGAAGATTCTTTGGAGTAGGAAAAAAGGCTTTTGGCTAGGGGTTTCTTATCTTTAGGAATGTTCATTGGGTAGGGGCTATTAGGCTCAAGCAGAGCACGGGCTTTTCCTTTGTTCCCAGAAGGGACAGCGTGCATTCTAAGGACTTTCCTAGCCGGACTAGAGTTAGGCTGATACTCCGAGCCACTGGGCTCAGTGTCGTCACTCTCAGAGTCAGGGATAGTTTCCTAGATAGCAGGGGCAGACATTTTTTGGAAATGTTCAACTATCAACCTTATTAACCTAGTGTGCAGGATGGGGAATCTTTTAGGTTTTTTCTTGTTATCCTCCACACTTTTTTTCAAGGAACAATAAAGATAGTAGGGGAGAGAGACCCTAACCTTGTAGCGGAAGTGGTTGAGAAGAGCAAAGTGGTAGCCATAAACTCTGGTGAAGCGGCCATCAAGTGTGATGTACTCCATAATAACCCACATAACCTTTCTCCAAATGGCCTTTAGAGTGTCTACATCGAAGTAGTTGCTAGCAATTTTAACAATATTTAACCTTTCTTTGTCCTTCTTCAGAAATTTGATCACGGCTTCATCAGAAAAAGCCCTATCCCTGAAGAACTTCTTCCCTTCAGTAGGTAAGCCTGTAATATCAGCGATTAAATTTTTGCTGACCTCCATAGTCCTACCAAACAGGGTCAAGTTTCCGTTATTCTAGTTTTTGACAAAGAGATCTGTAGCCTCTTGGTTAGAACCATGGAGCTTCTCTAGGAAAGGAAGCAACCCTTCGCTTTTAACCTTATTCCAAGCCTTGTCATTTTTCATGTGTGTTTCATAGCTGTCCAGCTTAGTTCGCTTTCTGTCTCCTCCCATTTCAGCCGACACAGTGGGGTAGACCCTAGCTAAAGCTTTGCTAAAATTGGCCTCGCCAAATCTTAGAACCCACAAAGCGTGCGAAGCTTTCTTGCAGATTAAGCCTCGGAGCTCAGTCCCATGCAATCTAATGATTGTGATGTGAAAGATCCACCCTGTCCTCATTAAAGGGATAACACATCGCTTTTCCATGTGACTTATCATAATTTAATAGGGCACATACATTAGAGTTTAGATCACTTATATTAAGCTAGGTACACACATCTTTACTCCTAACTCCTTCGTTAGCGAAAAAAATTGCAACAGCATTGGCTTCCCTATAAGCATGTGATATTTTAATCTTATCAAATTTAGCCAAAGTCAATTTGGCATCCTCAACCCAAGATTTAATGGTCCACGAGGGGGGAGACCTGCCACTTAGGTAGTCGATTATGTTTTTGAAATCTCCTTCGAGCCACATATTTTTAATATTAAGACTTTGGGCTAGATTTATGATGTGAAAAGCTCCAGTTGCCTCCGCGAGATGATTGGTTTGGGTTCCAAGAGGAGAAGTCATCGCACCAATGAAATTGTCATAGGAATCCCTTATAACTCCACCACAGCCCGCCGCCTCCAGATTACCTTTAGCTGGACCATCAAAGTTAGCTTTGATCCAATCGTTTGGCGGAAAAGACCAGCAAACACCCTCTCTGTCCTTCTTGTCTTTCATAGCAGTTCTAGATAGATAAAGACTAATGTTCCATTCCTTAACAACCATCAGGTCATAGAGCAAGTGCTCAGCTTTCATGGACAAGCTGTCCTTCTGAGCCAAGGCATTGAAATTTTCCTTCATGAATCTGACAATTTTATCAAAAACAATATCCACAGAGGCTTCTTTACCTCTATAAATTCTATTGTTACGTTCTTTCCGGAGGCCCCAAGCAACATGAGGGAAGGATAAATCCCATATAATCCTGAGCATGGGATTTCTAGTTGGGGCTTTCCATTGAACGAAGAAGTCTTCAATGGACGATGGGAAAACCCAAGGAAGGTGCCATAACTTGATGAATTTTTCCCAGATAGAAGCAGCATATGAATAGTGAAGGAAAAGATCACGCACAGATTCAACCTCCATCTTACAAAGAAAACATCTATTAGGAATTTGAAATCCTCGTTTACATAGGTTATCAATCATGAGCACCTTGTTTTGGAGAAGGATCCAGAAAAAAATATTGATCTTAGGTATCAAGTGTTTGAACCAAGCTTTAGACCAGAAGGGAGGACGATCCAGAGAAGAAGTAAACCTGGAAAAAGCAGAAGATACAGAGAAATTGCCCGAGGGTTCATCTATCCAAACCACACGATCATTCAACTGCTCAGAGTTTAGTCTAACAGCCAGCAGAGAAGACTGGATAGGGGACAAAGCCTGACTAACACTACACAAGTCCACCCAATTACCATTTTCTTTGTAATCTTTCACATAAATTCCAAACCGTTCCTTACAAGTCTCTGCCTAGTCACTGAAGGAGTTGATTTTTATAATGGGTTCCTTAAAAAGCCATCTGTCCTCCCAAAATCTAGTATGATAACCATTTCTCACTTGCCAACCAATACCATCTTCCACAATCTGTTTACCTTTGATAATATTATTCTAGCATGTAGATCCTCCGGGAAGAAGGTGAGGATCCTTCTTAATATTGGAGGAGCAATTATTTTCTAAATATTTACTAGCCAAAATATCAATCCACTCCCCAGATGAAGAGGAGATTCTCCATATTTGTTTAGCTAGGAGGATTTTGTTAACTGTTCTAATTCTTCTTAAGCCAAGTCCTCCATCCTTTTTAGATCTACAAACCAAATTCCAACCAATTAAGGGAAGTCTTTTTTTTTTTTCCTCAACACCCGACCATAGAAATCTTTTTTGAATTTTTCCAATGGCATCAACAAATTTAGCAGGGATCTTAAAAAGGCTCAGGGCATAGATAGGTAGATTATGGAGAGAGGCTTTGAGGAGCTGAAGCTTTTCGGCTTGACTTAGCAGGGCTCCTTTCCAACCCGCAAGCTTCTTGCTAAATCTTTCAACCAGCGAGAGCTAGAAAGACTCAAGAGGTTTCAAGCTTAAGGGTAGACCAAGGTAGGTGGCAGGAAAGGAGTCCACCCTGCAACCCAGGATTCTGGCAATTTTAACCTGTCTATGGTCCAGAGTGTTGAAGAAGAACAAAGAGCTTTTTTGATTGTTGATCAACTGTCCTGAAGCTCTCCCATATTTGTCAAGCAACTGTTTTATAGTCTTGCCTTTAGAAACAGTGGCTTTACCCATAAGCATAGTGTCATCAATGAATTGTTGATGGGAGCACACCAGATTGCCCGAGGAAGGTTTGAGACCAAGAAGAAGTTTAAAGTCAACCAATTTTTTTAGATTCCTTCCTAAACTTTCAGCCATAATAGTGAATAAGATAAGAGAGATAGGATCACCCTGCCTTAGACCTCTGGTGCTCTGGAAAAAAGAGGCGGGGGATCCGTTAACCATGATCGATGTGGATGTCGTGGTCACAAGTTGTTCCACCATTTGGATAACCCTGTTACAAAACCCAAAAGCCTTTAAAATTTTAAATAAGAAATTCCAGTCAACTCTATCATAGGCTTTTGAAATATCCAGCTTTAATAAAAATCCTTTGGTCTTCGATTCAGCTAAGGAGTGAATATTCTCATGTACAGTAACAATTGAATCAAGAATTTGTCTACCAGGGATGAAGCCATTCTGTTGAGGAGAAATCAAGGAGGGCAAAAAAGTTAGAAATCTAGAGGTTAAGACCTTAGAGATAATTTTATATACAGAATTACAGAGACTTATAGGCCTAAAAGCCTCAAAATTATTAGCTCCAGGTTTCTTGGGGATAAGAACCAAGAAGGTAGTATTTAATTCTTTTAGCAGACTTCTGGATCCAAAAAATTCTTTAATAGCATTAACCACATCTTCTTCAACTGTCTCCCATAACCATTGAAAGAAAAATAAAGGGAAACCATCAGGCCCCGGAGCTTTACTCCCATCAAAGGAAAAGACAGCCCGCTTGACTTCCTCCTTGGTGGGGATAGCGGTCAAAAAAGAGTTGTTTTCCTGGTTGATAATATTAGGTATAGCTTCAACTAACTGATCCTACTCATTTTGGTTTATTTCCTCACTTGCCGATAGACGATATTTAAAGAAGGAGCTCATCTGCTTTCTAATATCCTCCTCCTCCACATACCTAGTTCCGTTCACTTCTATTTGAGATATTTTGTTTACAGCTCTGTGTTTTGATGTCGATAGGTGGAAGTACCTGTTGTTTCTATCTCCAGCAGATAACCAAAGAGCTCTAGATCTTTGTCTCTAGAATTCCTCCTCCTTTCCTATTATGTCATGCATCTTTGTTAGAAGCTCATTCTCTTTTTCCTTAGTATCATTCAAGTAGCCCTCCTTCTGAAATTTTAATTGAATTTCACCCAAGTCCATTTGGAGATCAGACTTTATCCTAAAGATGTTCCCAAAAGAATCCTTTTTCCATTTTTTTAAATTGCATTTCACTTCCCTTAATTTTTTAGCAACTCTAAACATAGCAGTTCCTTGAATTCTTATATTCCACCATTTCCTTATTTCCTCTTTAAGAGCAGGATGAGATGTCCACAAATTTTCAAATCTGAAAGGAGTTTTCTTCTTCTTTTTTATTGGATCCGCAGTGAAACTGATCGGAAAATGATCAGAACCAATTCTAGTAAGAGCTTTAAGAGAGCAGTAATAGTCAAAATACCAATGATTGGAGATTAAAGATCTATCTAATCTACCTGTATGAGATCCAACCCCTTTCTACGATTAGACCAGGTAAAAGAAGCTCCATGTAGATCCAGGTCAATCAGCCCTTGATTATCAATGAAATTCTGAAGATCCTCTTTACTCTCCAAATTGATCTAGGATCCCCCATATTTTTCTCCGTTCATTAAGGGTGTGTTAAAATCCCCCATAACAATCCAAGCTTCACTATCAAAAATCCTCCTAAAGGTAGCTAGTTCCAACCAAAAAGATTTTCTCATTCCTTTTCCATTAGGAGCATATATATTCACTTGAATCCAGCTGAAGTTATCTCTTATATGAGTGAATCTAGTGGCTATATGATTCGTACCTTCCAAGATTGGATCACCTTTGATTGTGTGGCTATTCCAGAAAGTCGCAATGCCTCCAGAAGCACCATTCGAATTATTAACCTGGTTACTATAATACTGGAAAAGTTTCAACTTTTCAATTTTCTCCTTTGACATTTTTGTTTCCTGGATTAAAAGAATATCCGGCTTGTGATCTCTAATGAAATTGCGAAGAACATCCTGCTTGTGGGGGCTATTGAGTCCCCTGATATTCCAAGACATAATCTTCAATAAATACCAGGGGAGTTAAGACATTCTGGGATGGTTTTCTAAGATCCATCCACAATATCCTGAAAACTATTTAGCTCTATTTTCTTTTTCAAAGACTTTTTACCTCTTGAGTTCTTTACTGCCCCACAGTCTGCCTTGACTCTTGATCTAGTAGAAATGCCACTTGGGGTCTTCCATTGTTTGTTTTTTCCTGTCTTCTTCTTTGATATATTCTCCTCTTTATCAGTCTCTTCTTGGCTATCCATCTCTCTACTGGACTCCCAGTCCTTATCATTTGGTATTCTTTGTTCCCAAGGTAAAGTGTCCATGTTACCATTATTTTGACAACCCAAGACATTGCTGGAAAAATACACTGCATGATCCAGATTTTCAAGAGAGTCCTTAACCCTATCAATGGAAATGGGATCCATCAGGTTCACAACTCCCTGAGGGGGAGACAGGGAGGGATGAGGAATATTCAGTACCAAGGACAAGCCCTTACTGGGAATATCCTCCAAACCCGGGATCTCTTCATTTCTATCAGAAGGGACTGTCATTTGGGATAAGGAAGTAGAAGGTTTCGGTCTCCTTCTCCTACTAAGGTCTCCTCATCTGAATCCCTTTCCTTAGATGGAGACATTTTAACAAAATTCATGTAATGAGGATCATTAGGGATCTCACCTTTAGATTCCATGACCACTTCAATCTCTGGGGAGATACCCTGAGTATCAGCCTCTTTGTTTTCTAGTTCCTGCTCTTTATTTTCCTTCCTTTCTTCTCTGAATCATTCTTTTTTTTCCACGCCTTTTTTCTAGGTCCTACTGGTTTTTCTTTCTCTAAGGTGGCATTTAGGGGACACTTTTTTGCCCAGTGACCAGATTTTCTACATTTGAAACAGGCAAACAGAATAGTTTCAAACTCTATACTCTGTACCCAGGAACCCAGTTTAGATTGGATCTCAATCGAAGATGGTAGATCTGCTTCCTGGGAGACTCCCAGACAAATCCTCACAAAAACCAATCTCTTTCTAGCAGCTGTCATTGTGTCAATCGAAAGGAGCTCACCAAAGGAGCTCACAATACCATGAAATATTTCTTCACTCCAGTACTCTAGGGGTATGCCTGGGAGTCCTACCCAAACTGGGACATTCTCAAAGATGGAATCTGATAGATCCAAGTTGGAGGACCACTTCTTTAGAGCTAGGGAAGATTTCCCTATCACCCAAGGACCTCCACTTCTAACAGCTGTGATATCCTCTCTACAAGTAAATTCAAATGCGAAAAAACCCTTTGGAAGAGCAGCAACTAAGACTTTCCCGCTAGTTCTCCATTTATTTTTAACAAACTCCCTGACCACTTCAATATTTGGTCTAGGTCCCATGAACTTCCCAACCAGAGTTTGTTCCATTAGGGCTATATTATGGTCAATGAGCAGATCTGGAATAGAAATAGCAAACTTACCTCTAACTAGGGATGAGATATTTTGCACTGGAGGGAAAGATGATTTTCCGCGTGGGCATCGAATAGAGGTCGGGGTTTTGCTATTGCCTTAATACTGGTCCCCTTTTCTTGTTTTGTCGGTGGAGAAGCGGCGGGGTTAATCTCCGGTTTTCCCGCTTCCCCAGAATTCCGTATTTTGTTCGAGTCCGCATCATCACGAGGTCATCCTTGCCGGGCTTCGACTCAACTCTAATTCAGGCTGTGGATTTTTACAGTCTTGCTCCCATTTCCTTTTCCGCTAACATTATTATAATATAATAAATAATAATATAATAGCAAATACATAAAAATATAAATATAAATATAATAACTTATTATTATATAATAAAAATCTAAAATAATAATAATATAATGTTAATAATAATATTAAAAATAATAATAAGGTATCAACAAAATCATTTCTTAAATGACCTACCAATTTGATTTTATGTATTGCACAAAATGTATGCAAAAAATAATAATATATACTTGTGCTCAATTGGTAGGACCTCTGAATTAGGAAGATAATTAGACTCCATTACCAAGAGGCCCATGTTATGTTTGCAATAGGGAGAGATGGATATCAAGAGGAGAGGGAGATAGAAAGAGTGAGGAGAGAGGGATGGATAGAGATGGAAGAGATAAATATATATATATAGGGAGAGAGAGGGAGAGAATGTGAGATGGAGAGATAGAAAGATAGAGATAGAGATAGAGATAGGAAGTGATATATAGAGAGAGGTAGAGACATGGAGAGATATAGAGGTAGAGAGAGGTGGAGAGGTAGAGATAGAGGGGGATATGAAAGAGGAAATAAAAGGAGAGATGAAGAGGGGAAAAAATAGATAGAGAGATGGAGAGAGGTAGATGGAGAGATAAAGATAGAGAGAAATAAAGAGATTGAGAAGGGGAGATAGATAAGAAAAGATATAGAGGAAGAGGGAGAGGGAGAG